>ONZH01011961.1:0-77118 GCA_900303285.1 Rhinella marina
ATGACTCGCTCCTGGCCATCCTGAATCTGAGAAAGCATGGCTCCGAGACCATATAGGCTTGCATCCGTATGTAGCTGGTACGGCAAGTGGTAATCAGCATACGCCAAGATTGGGGCTGTTGTCAGAGCATCCTTCAATGCCTGGAAGGCTTGTTTCTGTTCAGGTCCCCAATTCATGGTCCGGTTCTTCGGACCACCGGATGTGCCTCGTAGGAGAGCATTAAGTGGTGCTGCTACCCTGGCAAAATCCTTGATAAACCGTCGATAGTAACCGGCTACTCCAATGAACGCCCTCTCACTTCTCGCAAGGTAGTCGGTGTTGGCCAATCTTGAACAGCCGCTATCTTGTCCCTCGATGGTCTCACACCTTCTCCTGATATGCGATGACCCAAGTAATCAATTTCAGATTGGAACAGTCGACATTTACTGGGTTTCAATTTGAGCCCATGTTCCCGCAATCGTCTAAATACTTGTCCCAACTGGTGGAGATGGTCTTCAAAGGTCGCAGAATACACGATAATGTCGTCTAAGTAGATGAGAGTGAACTCAAAGTTGAAGTCACCGAGACATTTCTCCATTAATCGCTGAAACGTTTCGGGTGCATTTGTCAATCCGAAGGGCATCCGGTTAAATTCGTATAGCCCCATGGGCAAGATGAATGCCGTCTTCTCCTTGTCTTTCTTGGCCATCGGCACCTGCCAATACCCACTAGCCAGATCTAGCGAGGAGAAGTACCGGGCTCTCCCTAGTGCCGAGAGGGACTCCTCAATCCGGGGCAAGGGGTAGGAATCTCGTACAGTGCAGGCGTTTAACTTCCGATAGTCTACGCAAAACCGGATGGACCCCTCTTTTTTTCTTACTAATACCACCGGAGCTGCCCAGGGACTTTGACTTTCTTGGATAATCCCACCCTGCAGCCATCTTAGTCAACAGTTCTTTCACCTCCTGATATAACTGTGGAGGAATTTGTCGGTAGCGCTCTCTGATTGGAGGGGTATCTCCTGTGGGAATCTCATGGTAGATCCCTGTCGTACATCCAAAATCTTCATCATAACGTGCAAAGGTGGCTTGGTTCTCCCACAGCAGCTCATCTACCTTCTGGACCTGTTTCAGAGAACACGAACAACTCTGCATCTTCATCTGTTCTCGAATTGCACGGCCATTCCATTCAGAGGTGGGGCCCTCATCTTCCCCCATAGACATGGTTACGGTCCACTCGTCCCTTTCAGCCGGCTTCAGCTACATCGGAGTTACTTTCCTTACTTCCTCTGGAGTCACATAGACATTAGCCAGCAGCCTTCCTGGGGTCAGGTCTACACTCTGGTCCTGCGTGTTTACACACCGGAGTGGTACTCTCCCATTGCGAACTATTGCTAAGGAACGGGCTACTAGCGGATCAACACCCCCTTCGGTTGCCTGCAGTGGTTCTACCAACACAGCTATGCCTTCCAGTTTTCGACAGGTGCCTACAGGCATGGACACTATAATCTCCCGATTGGGTGGCAATGTAACTTTTGTATGTAAAGGGACCGAGATTTGAGCCAGAGGACGCTGTGCATCTGAACTTTTCTGTAAGCCACATGTTCTGATTAGTCGCTGGAATGCTGTTTGAGTAGGCCGATGGGTGGTCGTTCCTTTCCAATAACTGTGACCTTTCTTTTCAAAGAGAATCTGATCCAATTCTTTTAAGACATTCATCCCCAAAACAACAGGGACCTTTACTTCATGGGAATCTTGTACCACCACAATTCCTTTCCTACCTAGATCTTGACCACATAACTGGACATTCATCCAGGTTACTCCCACCACCTGGACTGGTAGCTGATTAGCTGCAATTACTCGTACAAATGTATGGGGATCATATTTCACATGTTGCCGGAAGTACCGTTCATAACAGTCTCTACTCAGGGTCGTTACTTGGGAGCCTATGTCGATCATTCCGGTAACAGGGATACCTTCCAATTCCATCTAGATGATGGGACTTGCAGTGATTAGATCCTCAGGGCATTCTCTCCACGTAGTCTCCTTCTCAGTCTCCCCTCCTACACGCCCTACTGCAGCAGGGGACTTCAGTTTAACGGTGGTTTCTCATAAGCTTGTCGCTGCTCTGGACATCTAGCAGCAATGTGGCCAATCCGCCCACACTCCCAGCAGCGTATCTCCCGTCGCTCTGGCTATCGGTTTGGGCCCCCTCGGTAAGCCCCTTCAGTTTCTACTAAATGCTGCACTAAATTATTTGGACCCCTTCGGTAGGTCCTGTCCTCATCCCTCCAGCGGCGTTGTGGTTGATTCTGACCTTCTTGGTGTGGATGGACCACTCCTTCATCTCTCGTTTTCTGGACATCGGTAATTCTCATAGAATTTTCATTACAACGGGTTTGCAAGCGTTCCATTTGCTCTTGCAATTTCTGCATCATTGTGAGAATTTCTTTAACAGTCCCCTTTTCTACGGTTTCTGGGCCAAAGCTAGCCCCCTGTGACAAAGTGACTCCCACTGCGGTCTGGGGCTTCGAGACCATACTATTTGCGTCATGGAATTTAGCATCAGTCTGTCGTCGTATGAAGTCCTGCATAGTAACATTCAAACTGCCGTCACGGATCCCCAGGACAAACTGGTCCCGGAGAGTCCGATCAGGGTTACAGAAGGCTGGCAAGCCCCCTCTTTCCTTCCCTTGAATATCTCGGAGCAGTTCTTGTAGGGCATTTGCATATTGGGGAAGACTTTCATTCTCCTGTTGTACCCTCTGGAAGAACCGAGCCTGCAGGGACCCCAGCAATGCGGTTTCTCCATAGATCGTTTCTAGAATCTGGACCACTTGTTCAAACGTCTGCCTTTGTTCAAATGGCCACAAGATCACCGTGGTCTTAGCATCCCCTTTTAATGTCAAAATCGCTAGCTCTACTAGTACTTCCGGTGCGGTCTGGTACATCCGCTGTACCATTCATATCTGTTCCGCCCACACACTTACAGACATATTACTGCCATCAAATTTAGCTAAGTGGCTCATTATAGCCCTGGCTGGCATTCTTCCTCCATCACCCCTAACCGGTGCGTCGCCGTCCATTCTGGTATGTGGATCCTGCCGACTACGCCAATTTGTAAACCGAGAGCAAGGCAGGTGGTTGTTCCGCAACCAGAAAGAACGCACACTTGGTGTTTAAGTTTAAGAACAATGCATTTACTATAGATTAATAAAGGCAAGATAAAGGTAAAAGAACAAGGGGAAAGACAAGCAATGTACACAGTGTAATATGAACAATTCAAGACAGATTCTGCAATAGATTCCACGTTTACTACGTCCACTTCTGAACACGGACGCTGAGCGAACAATTCCCTCCGAACTATCCCTAACTGACCCTAACTTCACTTTTGGGTGCGCACCCCCCTTTTCCCAGTGGTCCAGGTGGACCGCTTACAGTCCGTAGAAGCGCATGGTGGGGCCCTTTCGTTGATAGCGAAGTGTCCTCTTCTCACGGTGATGGCGATCTCTGAAGCAATCAAATCCTCAGCAGGCCGGGGAACCAAATTGATGTAATGTCCAGCAACAGATATCACTGAGCAAACTGACAGTCCAGCAGTATCCATACACTGGGAGGTGATGTAAGTTGGGGTTTTGCAGTGACTGTCCGGTACTCAACAGCACTGCGAGTCTCTAGTTTTGGTGCAATATACACAGCCACAATGTCAGCCTCACTGGTTAGCCACTGCGCACAGTCCTCTCAGCGTGGCTCCACTAAATGTGCTTGTCTCTTTACACTCTGTCCGCCTCTGGACTGAAGTACATACAGTTTAGCTGCACAGGAGAGTTCTCTGATGCCTCCACACGCTTTTAACACAGCACAGACACCTGTCTTTCTCTTGCCAAGATGGCTACAGCTCCCTGTCTCGTCACTTCCTGCTTCTCTTCTCTTCTCTGCCTGCAAAACTGGCAGGATGACCTCATTGGGGGCGTGTCACTCCAGCATCTCAGTACAATGGCTGCTGTCTTAAAGGACCAGAATCACAGAAATACAGGAACAGATATGCATTTAACTTTAACACATTTTAAACATACTAATGAAAGTTAGGATATCATTGAGCTGTCTCTTACAAATATACCACTGAAACACTAGGAGTCAGGGCCCTGATCGGAAGAGCTTACAATCTATGAGGAATTGGGGGACACATAAGGTAGTTGATTGTGATAAGTAGGATTCAAGCCATAATTGTACTGAAAGGAGTGGTGCCGGACGATCTCCTTCGGATTTGGGACTGTTAGAGTATCAAATTTAGGCTAGAGGAGTTGGTGGAAGAGAGGTTTAGTTGGGGAAAGGTAATTTTAGGAAGCTTGATAAGCCTGCCTGAAAAGATGTGTTTTTAAGGCACGTTTGAAGGTAGGGAAGTTGTGAATTGACCTAATATTCCGGGGCAGAGTAGTCCAGAGCGGAGGTGCAGCTTGAAAGAAGTCTTGAAGACAGAAGTGAGAGGTACGAATTATGGAGGATATTAATCTTAGGTCGCTAACAGAACGGAAAGCACGAGTAGGGTGGTAGACAGAGATGAGAAAGGAGATGTATGGAGGGGCAGCACTGTGGAGAGCTTTGTGGGTAAGAGTGAGAAGTCTGAACTGTATTCTGTGGTGGATGGGCAACCAGTGAAGTGACTAGCATAGACTGGTAGCATCAGTGTAGCGGGGGGATGGATAGATGAGCCTGGCTGCAGCATTTAGCACAGACTGAAGGGGGGAGAGTTCAGAGAGAGGGAGACTGTGATGAACCGCACCCCGTAGCCCTGCCCTGCGTGTGCTTACATGGGGATCACGCGGTATGGTTCAGTCTTTGACTACAAGCACGTGATGTTTCACGTCCCTTTGGGGGTGCGTAAGGTTACATATGGCATGGTTTTTCACAGATGCCTCCTGTCCACGTGGGCACAGAAAGGGAGAGAGGGTAGCCCACGCGATCCCTGCGTGGCGCTACGCTCACTCACAATCCTGACCGGGTGAGAGAACCTATTCGCTATCACCAGCGAAACCGAGTCTATCAGCCCAGTAGTACTGCCACCAGCTCTCGTTTGATATAATTCCAGTCCATACATAAAAGTGGTATGGTACAATAGAATTGAACAGAACAATAGTCAGTTAGCAGAGAGATGGATAATCTGTTAAGATGAGTTCTGGGTTACATAGTTACTACGGTTGAAAAAAGACACATGTCCATCAAGTTCAACCAAGGGAGGGGGTAGGAGTGATGAAGAGGAGGGGGACGGGTAACCTTAAGACATGACTCTACATTTCTTAATATATGGTGACCTTCTTTTTCTCTAAGAATTTATCTAAGCCTGTTTTGAAGCCCTCAGCTGTCTTTGCTGTGACCAGCTCCTGCGGTAGACTGTTCCACAGATTCACAGTTCTTATAGTAAAGAAGGCTTGTCGCCCCTGGAGTCTGAACCTTTGCTTCTCCAGGCGGAGGCAGTGCCCCCTTGTCTTTTGAGGGGATTTTACCTGGAACAGTTTTTCACCATATTTTTTGTATGGGCCATTTACACACTTATACAGGTTGATCATGTCCCCCCTTATACGTCTCTTCTCAAGACTAAACAAGTTTAACTCCTTCAATATTTCTTCATAGCTAAGATGCTCTATGCCCCTTATCAGTTTAGTTGCATGTCTCTGCACCCTTTCCAGCTCCAGGTCATCCTTTCTGTAAACCGGAGCCCAGAACTGAACAGCATATTCCAGAGGAGGCCGTACTAATGCTTTATACTGTGGTAATATGACATCCCTGTCCCGCGAGTCCATGCCTCTTTTAATACATGACAATATCCTGCTGGCCTTAGAAGCAGCCGATTGACATTGCATGCTATTCTGCGGTCTATGGTCTACAAGGACACCCAGATCCTTCTCTACAAGTGACTCTCCCAGTGTTACTCCCCCCTAGGACATAGGAGGCATGCAAGTTGTTAGTACCCAGATGCATAAATTTACATTTATCCACATTGAACCTCATCTGCCAAGAGGATGCCCAAACACTCAATGTGTCCAAGTCAGCTTGTAACTTCTGCACATCTTCCATAGACTGAACTCTACTACAAAGCTTAGCGTCATCTGCAAAAATTGAAACAGTGCTGTTAATTCCTCCCTCTATATCATTAATAAATAAGGCCTGGCTGTAACGACATGGGGGGCAGTGATGTCAGCACCTTGTCCAAGGTCTCTACAAACACCATGCTCAGGGTGACCCCCCTTCAGAGAAAAACCATGGCCTCTGTTCTCTGTAGCCTTTTACCCTGTAGCCGGCCACTCCCCTTCTCTCCCCGGGAGGAGTCAACCCCTTCTGTCCCAGTTCTGGCAGCAAAAGCCCGACAACACCATTATGGCCCATAGCTCCAGACCGGGAGGTCACAGGGAAAGGGTTCTGGTACCAACTGATCCGCCTGAGTTCCAGCTACAGGTGGGGACCAAACATGACACACTTATCAGGTTCCTGCTTGGAGATCTCTGTATCTCCGCTTCCTGACATGTGATCGCTAACTTATGGACATGTACCTGTCCCTCTCTGTCCCCGCCTCGCGAATATATAATTGGCTTATGCTTGTGGTGAACAGCCAGTCCATAATTCTTTATTAATTCCTGGCTCGAATATGTATGGAAAGTAGGTATCATATCTAACAAGCTGATAGCTCCCTGCTGAGGGTTCTTCCTATGGAAAGGGCTTTGGTTCCGGAATGGCTGGGAAAGGTGTGAATCGTATACAAGTGACCTGCTTTGGAGGCAGGACCCCTGCGGTGTTTACTCCATCTGCTAGGTGCCAGAAGATGGCTGTGATTAAATCATGGCTAAAACCTGGATCATGATTCCTTATTCCTCACACTGGATTACCTCCGATTTTCATACTCCTCTTGCTGAGGCAGATGATTAGATAAGGCCTGGTAGGCCGAAATAGTCCAAGTGTCTTGCCACTGTTGCTGTCAGCCAGCCCATAAAGTTGCATGCCAAACGTCTTGTGTCATGAGCGAACCCGAACTCCCCAAACCAAAAACCCCAAAATGTTATTAAAATCCAAAAACTGTTGTCTAACTCCGCCTCCATTTTCAACATTAGCAGTTAGCAGGCTAGCAGCTGTTTTTAGTTCTATTTATTATTCGTAAATTTGTTTTGGAGCCTTTCCTCCCCCCCCCCCCAAAAAAAAATATATATATATAAAAAAAAAAAAAGTAAAAATGGTATTAAAAAATAAAATAGTTACACTGTTGTCTACCTCCGCCTCAAAACACAGGTTTTAGAAGAATAATTTTAGTAATAAATAATAATAACTTTCAACAAATAAAAAAATAAACAAAAGGACAAAAAAAAGGTTACGCCAGCCTTTGCCAATGTCTGGCTATCATCGTCTGCAGTTCTCGGAGCTCCAGCTACAGGCCACAAATAAGCCGGGAGGCAGCATGGAGCCTGGTGTCAAAGCGGCGTAAGGCTGCCTCCACCTCAAAGTCTGTCGGGATATCTGTAAGGGTGGAAACAGTAATATAATTAGTATGATTGAGTAAGGGCCCTTTCACATGAACCGTTAAGCACGGTCCGGGACGGTTCGTGAAAACCCAAACCGTGCTCCTTCTGAGGGCAGGAGCGCATGGCGTCATTGGTTGCTATTATGCCATGCGCTTCCTAAAGCCGCCGCTGTACAGTGATACATTGTATACGAGCGTGGTACCAACTGATCCGCTTAATCAGGTTCCTGCTTGGAGATCTCCATATCTCCGATTCGTGACATGTGATCGCTAACTTATGGACATGTGCCTGTCCCTCTCTGTCCCCGTCTCGCAAATATATGATTGGCTTATGCTTGTGATGAACAGCCAGTCCATAATTCTTTATTAATTCCTGGCTCCAATTTGTCTGGAAAGGGGGTATCATGGCTAACAAGCTGATAGCTCCCTGCTGAGGGTTCTTCCTATAATAAGGGTTTTGGTTCCATAGTGAGTGGGCAAGGCGTGAATTGTATACAAGTGACCTGCTTTGAAGGCAGGACCCCTGTGTTTACTCCATCTTCTAGTTGCCAGCAGATGGCTGTGATTAAGTCATGCCTAACATGGATCAGGATTCCTATTAGGGATGAGCGAACCGAACCGTAACGAACCAGATTCGTTACGAACTTTCCCAAAAGTTCGGTTCGTCACCGAACCGAATTTTGAGAAAGTTCGTAACGAATCTGGTTAAAATAACGGCGACGCAAAATATACGCATATTTATTGAGAATGTACGCTAATGCGTACAAATTCAGTTAAGTAGCGTACAATTGACAACGCTACACTGTATGTTCGTTACTTGAGTAGGAATGTTCGCAGACGCAGTGTATGCGTACGCTAATGCGTACATATTCAGTTAAGCAGCGTACAATTGACAACGCTACACTGTATGTTCGTTACTTGAGTAGGAATGTTCGCAGACGCAGTGTATGCGTACGCTAATGCGTACATATTCAGTTAAGTAGCGTACAATTGACAACGCTACACTGTATGTTCGTTATTTGTGCGGGAATGTTCGCATTAGCGTACGCATTAGTGTAAATTCTCAAATATGCGTATATTTTGCGTCGCCATTGTTGAAGTCACTTAATAGCAACTGCAAGTAAACGAAACTGTACCCTATCTGACTCCCATTATTGTAGAAGCAATTATTCAGCCGTTATAGCAAGGTTCATTTTAGGTTCGGTTCGTACGAATCCGAAATTCAAGAAAGTTCGCCGAAGCGAACCGAACTTTTCAAAAGTTCGCTCATCCCTAATTCCTATTATTAAATTATGGCTAACCTGGATCATGATTCCTTGTTCCTCAAAGAGACCAATTAGTAGTGCGTTGCAGTAGTCAAGACGAGTGTGCTGTTCTCCTCATATTTGTTATTGTATTGTATTCAATTGCATTATCATTCTCCCTTTGACATGCTGTTTCTATGTATTGTTGTATTGCTGCTATCTGCTGGCCAGAATTTGCATGCTGCACGCCTCTGCTCTTGTTAGTAAAGTTTTTCTATGCTGGGCGTGGTTTTTAGGCAGCCTTGGTCCTTGTCACTTCGTACAGCCATTTTCCGTGCTTCATTTTCTGTGTGACTGGACAGACATACACATGGGCTTGTGAAGGCATCAGTTTTTGACCAGCAGTTAGCCTCAGGAAAGTCACCTACATGACAGCATCATACCACTACTACCAAAGCCAGTATTGTATCATTGCTTGTTGCTGTAGTTGGGTCAAATAAACCCATGTTGATTCACATCACAGTGTCTACATTTGAATCCATCTAACCTGAGTTCCTGCCGGTCGGTCTGCTCCACTGCTTGGATACGAAGGTAGGAAAGTCACAGAGCTGCTATTATTACACCTTCATTGCCTTCATGTGTACCACAAGGAGGGAACAGGCCACGTGCAGCAATCTGCCTGGCTACAGTGCATGTCCAGACAAGTCTAAGGGGAAGCGCTGTGCGTCCGCAGTATCAGTACACTCGCCTGGAAGTCCTCTACGGTTTGCCAAGCCATTTTCTATGTCCTATACGGACCTTTGCTTGTATAATTGAAGAACTATTTATGCACGCAGGGTTTCCCTCAACCATACCCCTTATAGAGACTTGCTGCGGACATCCTGACACCAAAACCCCACAATTCACTCCAAACACCTTTAGGAATCTTATCAATGTGCCCTATCGGAGCCATGCCGCTATTTTCAGCCCCCAATTTGAAAGTTCATTTTCTTAAAGAGACAGCGCACCTTAAATCAAAATGGCTGAAAAGGACCTTGCACAGTTCCCCAGTGATGAAATAAAGCAAATGCAACCTGATACTGATCATTTTGAAGAGTAGGAAGCAGAACCCACAAACCAGCAGACCAAGTTGTGCAACCAAAGACGCTCTCTCAAACCGACAATAAAGGTCATTGAAAACTATCACACCATGAAAGATGAGCTATCTGATAACCTGAAAGCGCAATGGGAACGAGTTTCCTCCCTCATGTCAGGACTTAAATCCTCCTCAGGTGATGCTGCAAGGCTGCAAGTTGTCGTTGGACGGCTGAACAAAGCTCAGGAAAGATACAAGGGACTATCCACAAGGTATATAACCTTTGTAAAAGACTCTAATATCGATGAAGCCCTATCAGAACTGAGCAAAGCAGAATCAGTAGACAGAGAAAGAGATGCCATAGTGCAGGATGTTAAAGATAAAGTGGAACTCCGTATCTCTCATTTACAAAAAACTAGATCACACAGATCAAATTCATCTAAACATTCCTCACGGTCATACAGATCTTCGTGCTCAAGAAGCTCCACCCTGAGTGACAGAATACTAGAAGCCCGCATAAATGCAAAGCAATCCAGAGCGAGACGTTCCTTCATTGAAAAAGAAGCTCTTGCAAGAGCAGAAGCCGAGGCTCAGAGAGCAGAAGCAGAGGCCAAGCGAGTAGAAGCAGAAGCTCTCGCAAGAGCAGATGCAGAGGCCAAGAGAGCCGAAGCAGAGGCCAAGAGGATAGAAGCAAAGGCTAAGAGGGCAGAAGCAGAGACTTGGATAAAGATTCTCGAAACAGAGATGGAAGAGGAAATTCAGGGGTGGACATGACGTCACCGCGCCGCCTGAGCCGAAAAGCGCGGGACACAGTCCGTAAGAGGCCTGCATCGCATCGCTGACAGGCTCATGGAGGTAAGTATAACTGTTTATGCCCAGTATGGAGGGGGCATTTTTATCTATTAGGGGGCATTACTGGCACACATGGGGAAAGGAGCGCCATGGGGGTATTATAATGGCACACATCGGGGGAAAAGGAGTACTATGGGGGCATCTGCTAGTGGGCATTATATACTGGCACACATGGGGGAGAGGAGTACTATGGGGGCATCTACAAGGGGACATTATATACTGGCACAGAAGGAGGGCGCACTATGGGGGCATCAAGAAAGGGGGCATTATATACTGGCACACATGGGGGAGAGGAGTACTATGGGGGAATCTACAAGGGGACATTATATACTGGCACAGAAGGAGGGCGCACTATGGGGGCATCTACAAGGGGGCATTATATAATGGCACAGATGGAGGGAGCACTATGGGGGCATCTAGAAAGGAGGCATTATGTACTGGCACTATGGGGGCATCTACAAGGGGGCATTATATACTGGCACTATGGGGGCATCTACAAGGGGGCATTATATACTGGCAGAGATGGAGGGGACACAATGGGGCATCTACAAGGGGGCATTATATACTGGCACAGAGGGAGGGAGCACTATGGGGGCATCTAGAAAGGGGGCATTATATACTGGCACTATGGGGGCTTCTACAAGGGGGCATTATATACTGGCACAGATGGAGGGAACACAATTGGGGCATCTACAAGGGGGTATTATATACTGGCACTATGGGGGCATCTACAAGAGGGCATTATATACTGGCACTATGGGGGCATCTACAAGGGGGCATTATATACTGGCTCAGATGGGGGGAGCACTATGGGGGCTTCTACTAGGGGGCATTATATACTGGCACATATGGAGGGAGAGGAGCACTATGAGCAGTGGCGTAACAAGAGTTTTATGGGCCCCAGTGCAAACTTTGGATCGGGGCCCCCCCCCCTCATTTTTATACAATAAAAGCTGGTCCTACCTCATCCAGGTGTGTGCGCTGGTGTCGACGTGATGTCCACTGGATCCAGAACAAGGTCTCTGTGGTGATAGAGAAAAAAAGAATAATCACATAAGGAAGGGATGGTGACTGCCCCTGTGAAATCCCCAGCAGGGGGCGCTGTGCTGGCCTGCAAGACTGAGCCATGCCAATGTATAGCAGGGTAATCTAGGACATTTCCCCATAAATGCTACCACACAGTACTAATGCCCACATTGTTGCCCCTTCACAGCAGTTATGCCCACCTTTGTTCCTGTCACAGTAATTATGCCCACTTTTGTGCCACTCACAGTAGTTATGCCCAGATATGTGCCCCCTCACAGTAGTTATGGCCAGATATGTGCCCCCTCACAGTAGTTATGCCCAGATATGTGCCCACTCCCAGTAGTTATTGCCAGATATGTGTCCCCTCACAATAGTTATGCCAGATTAGATCCCCCCTCACAGTAGTTGTGCCAGATTAGGTGCCCCCTCACAGTAGTTATGCCAGGTTAGGTGCCCCCTCACAGTAGTTATGCCAAGTTAGGTGCCTCTCACAGTAGTTATGCCAGATTAGATTCCCCCTCACAGTAGTTATGTCCAGATACGTGCCCCTCACAGTAGTTATGCCAGATTAGGTGCCAACTCACAGTAGTTATGCCCAGATATGTGCCCACTCCCAGTAGTTATTGCCAGATATGTGTCCCCTCACAATAGTTATGCCAGATTAGATCCCCCCTCACAGTAGTTGTGCCAGATTAGGTGCCCCCTCACAGTAGTTATGCCAGGTTAGGTGTCCCCTCACAGTAGTTATGCCAAGTTAGGTGCCTCTCACAGTAGTTATGCCAAATTAGATTCCCCCTCACAGTAGTTATGTCCAGATACGTGCCCCTCACAGTAGTTATGCCAGATTAGGTGCCAACTCACAGTAGTTATGCCAGATAATAGGTGCCCCCCTCACAGTAGTTATGCCAGATTAGTTGCCCCCTCACAGTAGTTATGCCATGTTAGGTGCCTCTCAGAGTAGTTATGCCAGATTAGATGCCCCCTCACAATAGTTATGTCCAGATACGTGCCCCTCACAGTAGTTATGCCAGATTAGGTGCCCCCTCACAGCAGTTATACCATATTAGGTGTCCCCTCACAGTATTTATGCCAGATAATAGGTGCCCCCTCGTAGTTATGCCAGATAATAGGTGCCCCTTCACAGTAGCTATGCCAGATAATAGGTGCCCCCTCGTAGTTATGCCAGATAATAGGTGCCCCCTCACAGTAGTTATGCCAGATAATAGGTGCCCCCTCATAGTAGTTATGATAGATAATAGATGTCTCCTCAGCTTTATGAAAGAAAAAAACACATACTTACCTTCTCTGATGACGCGCTCCCGAACTCACATCGCGCTGCTGGCTGTGCTGGAGGCTGATTCCCGGGCTTTCAGCTCTCCTTCCACAGCCAGCAGCGCCAAGTGCAGCCTGCAGGGGGAGCGCTGGAGCTCAGAATAAACAGCTATCGGAGAAGCAGGGAGCAGAGAGTGCGACACCCTGGAACTGCCGGTGAGAGCGTGCGCCGCCCCCTTACCTCTGGGCCCCCCCTTGCCTCTACTCCCCTCTGCCTCTGCAACCCCCCGCCTCTGCGGCAGGGGTGTACAATATTATTGTTTGAAGAGCGTTCTGATGGGCCCGGCATTATCACTGTGCTTCGTGCCGGGCCCCATCAGAGCGCTCCCATTACATATCAGTGCAGCGGGCCCCCTTTCCCTGCCGGGCCCGGTCGCGATCGCAGAGGTCGTTACGCCCCTGGAGGCACCTAACATGGCATAACTACTGTGAGGGGGCACATATCTGGCCATAACTACTGTGAGGGGGCACATATCTGGGCATAACTACTGTGAGTGGCACAAAAGTGGGCATAATTACTGTGACAGGAACAAAGGTGGGCATAACTGCTGTGAAGGGGCAACAATGTGGGCATTAGTACTGTGTGGTAGCATTTATGGGGAAATGTCCTAGATTACCCTGCTATACATTGGCATGGCTCAGTCTTGCAGGCCAGCACAGCGCCCCCTGCTGGGGATTTCACTGGGGCAGTCACCATCCCTTCCTTATGTGATTATTCTTTTTTTCTCTATCACCACAGAGACCTTGTTCTGGATCCAGTGGACATCACGCCGACACCAGCGCACACACCTGGATGAGGTAGGACCAGCTTTTATTGTATAAAAATGGGGGGGGGGCCCGATCCAAAGTTTGCACTGGGGCCCATAAAACTCTTGTTACGCCACTGCCTACACTTAAGTAGTGACTGTTTTATGATTTGCAGAGAAGTCTCGTTTAACATCCAGATAGCCATTTATTTTCCTTTATAATCAAACCCTCTGGGTGAAGGATACCACTGTGTAACATCCAACACAGGCCTCTATCAGGCTTATATATTCTGAGTGAATACGCCTGATGGAAGCCCTGAATGTAGTTTATACAGAAACAGTCACAAAAGCATTACTAATGACAATACAAGTAAAATAATCACAGGCCTCCGCCATGTTATGATGTATTCAACTTTAGAAAACTTCCTACCTAGTACCAGCAGTCAAGGCCGGTTTTAGACAAAATGTGGCCCTGGGCAAAATCAAAAGTGGGGCCCCAAATCTTGTAATAATGTACTAACAACACAGTCACGTTCTGTCGATTCAGGCCCTCCCTCAAAGATTTACACCCCATAAAGCTCCTTACACAGTTCTTCACTCTCATGGCCCCTGAATACGCCACATGCCCCCTCCCCTCGCAGCAATGATTTCCCCTCACTCACGGCATCTGAGAGTGTTAAAAACCAGAAGCGTGGGATTCCTCTTCAGGAGCACTTTCCCCCAGCGGAGATAGGGAAAAGCACCCTGTTCTATAAATAAGCCGCAGCCTGTACTAGGCTTCCAGGCTTATTGTTAGTGTATCCCAGTTCAGGCCACTAGGTGGCAGCACTGAACTGTGATATAGTGATTTCTATACAGACTAATGTAGCAATTTACATCTGATGATTGTAAGTTGTGGTCCACTTGGGGGACTTAACAAAAAGTAAAAAAAAAATAAAAAAAAGTTTTGAAAATATAAAAAAAACCTTAAAAATTAAAATCACCCCCATTCCCCAAAATAAAAAGAACCAAAAAAAATAGCATTATGGGCATCGCCGCATGCGAAAATGCCCATACTGTTAAAATATTTTAGTTTTACACCCCAAAATGGTATTGTCAAAAACGACTGATCGCCCCGCAAAAAATGAGCCCCCACGCATCTCCATAGACATAACTATAAAAAAGTTATGAGGGTCAGAATATCGCTATAATTTTTAACGAAGTGAGTCCTGATGAAGGGGTGCTGTTAGGGTTGCCACCTTTCCCAACCAAA
Source organism: Rhinella marina (assembly GCA_900303285.1). Taxonomy (NCBI): domain Eukaryota; kingdom Metazoa; phylum Chordata; class Amphibia; order Anura; family Bufonidae; genus Rhinella; species Rhinella marina. The sequence continues at coordinate 15,013 of ONZH01011961.1, forward strand.
AATACTGGTTACACAAGTTGGTGTGGGTTAATACGGGTGTTATTTGATCATATTTTACATTTTTCACATTTTACATTTTACTTTTCACTGTTGGGGACACCTGTGTATTTAAGTTTCATTTGGCCTCTATTTATAAAACATTTCTATGGGGATTCGAACTTCCAACCTCCTACATTAAAGGCAAGAACCTTTACTACTGGGCTATAGAGCTCAATGTTTTGATATAGCTGAAAAACCTCATAGAAGTTTCTCTTGTATTAAAAACCTCATAGAAGTTTCTCTTGTATTAAAAACCTCATAGAAGTTTCTGTTGTATTATACAAGAGAAACCTCTATGAAATTTTTCACCACTGACTTAGCACTGAGCTCCATAGCCCAGTGGTTAAGGTTCTTGTCTTTAATGTAGATGGTTGTGACTAGAGTTGAGTGAACGTGCTTGTAACGAGCACTGTAGTGCTCGGATCCCCTGCACTTGCATGGCCGCAGGCATCCGGATCCGTCCTCACCTGACTGTAAGTCAATGGGGGCGGATCCGTTTGGAATGACACACGAGTGTGTCATACCAAACGGATCCGTCCCCAATGACTTGCATAATTCAAAAATTATACAAAAGAAAATGAAAATAAATTAAATGCCTATATGAAAATCACGATTAAGACCTAATGGATGTAGTGTTTTTTAATTCATGGATCCAGAACGCCTCTCGTCTACGCAAAATAGCTTTACGATCACCGCCTCGTCTTGGGGGCGGAATTTGTTCCACAACCTGGAACCTAAGTTGACTAATACTATGTTGCGCTTGTAAGAAATTATGTGGTATCGGGAGATCACCCTTTTCGCACCTGATATCTGACTTATGTTTACTAATGCGGTCCCGCACACACTGGGAAGTCTCCCCAATGTATGCGAGACCGCAGGGACATTTAATCAAATAAACCACAAATGAAGATGCACAGGTAAAAAAACCTCTACTATCATATGTTTTACCAGACATAGGGTGGGTAAATGTCTGACCCCTAATGACATGCGTACACTGAGCACAATTAAGACAGGGGTAAGTCCCCCGTTTAGATGTAGTAAGGGTGGTTTGTCATACCATAGATTTTAGAGGGCCAATATCTGCTTTTATCAAATTATCACAAAGATTTTTGGAACGCTTGTGACAAATACGTACTGGTTCCAAAAATTCAGGTACAGTAGGGTAAGATTTTTGTAAAAGTGCCCAATGTTTATGTAAAACCTGTTGTATCTTTGGAACCATAGGATGGTATGTCACTACAAATGAAACACGTGAAGTAGATTGGTTATGTCTACGATCAGATAAACCGTGTGGCTCTAATTCTCTATCTAGAAGATGCCTAGGATATCCACGCTTCTGAAATTTTTGAGCCATTTCCTGTAGTCGAGTTTGTCTAGTCACAGGATTCCCAACAATCCGTTTAACCCTCATAAATTGAGACCTTGGTGGAGAATTCTTGGTATTGCGTGGATGGGTGCTAGAATAAAGTAATAATGCATTACGATCAGTGGATTTAACATAGAGATCAGTACTAAGCCGGCCATCCACATCCTTCAACACCAAGGTATCGAGGAAGTTCACCGCGTGGGGGTCAACGTGGGCCGTAAACTGCAAATCACAATCAACTGTATTTAAATATTGGTAGAACATCTGGAAAGAATCAGTATTACCAGTCCAGATGCAGAAGACATCGTCAATATAACGGCGCCAAACGAGCGCAAATAAAAATAAAAAATGTGAATAGACAAAGTCTTCCTCAAATTTAGCCATAAAAAGATTTGCATATGGCGGCGCCACGTTGGCCCCCATCGCGGTGCCCCTCCTCTGTATGTAATAGTCGTCACCGAACATAAAAAAATTATTGTACAAAACCAATTCTAGAAGTTTTAAACAAAAGGACTGTTCATCAATGGTAAGAGAGGTCTGTGACAAGAAAAACTCGACGGCCTTAGTCCCTTGAACATTAGAAATGGAAGTATACAAACTATTAACGTCTAATGTAATCAAAATAGCTTGAGTTGGAATACAATCCAGTGATTGAAGTAACTTCAAAAAACTGGAAGTATCTAAAAGAAAAGACTAAGTGGTTTTCACTATAGGAGTCAATATTTTTTCCAAAAATACAGAAAGAGATGCCAAAATAGAATTCGTAGAGGCCACAATAGGGCGGCCAGGTGGTTTATTTAAATCCTTATGTATCTTGGAAGAATATATAATACAGGGGTAATGGGATATTCTTTGTGCAAAAAAGTGAGTATCTTCATCAATAATACCACGTGCCAACGATTCATCTAACACCGAGTCAATTAGTTGTTGAATTTTAAATGTAGGATTCATAGATACCTTAGCCCCTCCCTTATCCGCTTGCTTGATCGTAATAGACTTAAAATGTTGTAAATTATTCAACGCTTGAATTTCAACATTACTCAAATTAGCAGACAAGGGAAAGGCACCTTTGTTGTATTGATCAATGACCAAATGTATCTCTCCATCAATAATCTCAATAAAGGCTTCGATTCCGTGATATGTTTTAGGAGGCATAAATCGACTATTGTTCCTCAAACCCAATTGCGCTATTGATAGAGAGGAAACATTTTTAACAGACATAGCAGTAGAAGGCACTATAGATTGGGCAAAATATGCTTTCAAACGTAACGAACGGTAAAATCTATGTAATTCTTGTTCAAACACAAAACTCTGAAATCTATTTGAGGGACAGAAGGAAAGACCCTTAGTAAGTAATGAATGTTCAGATGGAGACAATGATCTAGATGAAATATTAATTACCAGGTCCGAGTTTGTGACCGAGTCTGCACATTGGGAATGTCGGGTATTGGAGGAGCCTCTTCCCCGGCGGGTCCTGGTTGTCTTCGTCTGGATCTCTGTCCTCTCCTTTGAAAAAATCGAGTTGGTCATCGCTGAGTTGATCGTTCGCTGCCTGAGGAAGAAGAGGCATAATCCAAATATGATACATAAGGTGTAGAAGAGCCGGGTTCCTGCCACTGCCACCGATAAATCCTTTTCAATTGGTAATCCTCCGTATCTCTCAAATACTTAGATCTTTTTGTCTGCTGTATGTATTTCTTATATTCTTCAAGAGTTTTGTCTGTTTTGCTCTTAAGATCACTCCACTCCTGTGGTGAAGTTGTGGAAATTCTCACGAGACTCAATAATTGCCTGTTGAAGAAATTCAATACTCAAAACAATAATGTCCATTGAGCATTTGTTAATAATTGTTTCAAACTTATCACGGTATGGCTTGTTGTTTGGAAACAAATTAGGGCGTAAATGAACCCGCAAACCTCTAGGAATCATACCATTCTTGTAATACTCCGCTAAGGTTGTACAATGTAATTCTGAGGCAATCAATTTTTTCATTTCTCTCTCCCAGTCTCTGGAGCGAAACTCACTGTGTGCAATATGAAGAAAATCATTGGGTAAAGTAACTTGTGCAACTATGTTGTCAGCTGTAGTAGAATTGTAGGCAAACGTTGTTGTCGACATTGATGGGTGCTCAAACACAACGAGGTATAATATAAAACAAATTTGGTTGGCACTCCACTTCCAAATTCGGTGCTCAGTGACGGGTCACAACCCCAGGAATTTATGTACAAATCACGGCACTCGATAATAGTTAGTAGAAGACAGGACGATTAGTTTATTAGTGTAATCCACCTCTTAACAATAAAAATGGCCAACGTTTCGGTCCATCCCGGACCTTGATCACGGCCTATAACATACATACAAAATTACAATAAATATACATACAATGATATTACCTGTGCATCTTCATTTGTGGTTTATTTGATTAAATGTCCCTGCGGTCTGGCATACATTGGGGAGACTTCCCAGTGTGTGCGGGACCGCATTAGTAAAAAGCTATTTTGCGTAGACAAGAGGCGTTCTGGATCCATGAATTAAAAACAGTACATCCATTAGGTCTTAATCGTGATTTTGATATAAGCATTTAATTTATTTTCATTTTCTTTTGTATAATTTTTGAATTTATTTTCAATTTTTTATAGATACATCTATTTTCGTTCAGTACAGGTAAAAATTTCTGAGTTTCTATGTCCTAATATACTAATAATCTGGTGTGGTATACACTAACAATACAGTGTGTATTTACACTAATTTTAGATATCAAATGGGCTTTAATAGTTGTTACTATATCTATTACCTCCTATACAATATTGCATATGATGTTTAATGTAGCCTTAACACCACTATCATTCTATTGATCCAATGCTATAATAGTGGCTATTGTTCCATTGATTTAATGTTACAATAGTGGCTACTATATCTCTTATAATAGGTGCCTGAAGGTTAATTTGTAACACGAATTGATTCTTATATTGTCCCATGGATTAGAGTGTATCTTGTGGACTTTAGGGCATGATTTTGCCCTTAATGCGCTCTTTGCCCTACTGCGCATGCGCCAGGAGTTCCGATCACGTGGCCGGTTGTGCGATCACGTGACCACGGCTCCGTTCGCGCGCTCGGACCTTTAAATAGAGGCGCTTGCGCTTTGATGAGCTGCAGACGCCATCTATATTGCTCCCACTATCCACCAACGGTATGTACTTGATTTTTTATGACTCTCGTTTACTATATTATATATATTTACAAGCTATGCCTGTCTCCCATGTTGATGCTTTGAGGCTTTATAGCCATATCAGACTGAGTGTTGCATTTAATACCATCTCTTTATATTGAGTTAATGTACCATGTGCTTTTTGCACTGCACATTGGTATAGCATCCTTCGATATACTATTCTAGTGGTTGATATACACTAGTGATTTGCTAGATATTCTACAATGCATTATGAACTCAATTTTTATGCACATTCTTGATATGATTGGCCTCATTTTATTTTATATAGTGACTACATATCTGTATAAATTGGATTAATGGGTTTGATATAGGCTTATCTACGGTCATTACATGAAGGGTTAACTTGTGCAGACATAGTTGAGCTATATCTATTTGATGTTGTCCATATTATTTACGTATAAGGATGTCTTGTAATTTTGTTATACATGTTGTGTAAATCTGTCATTGTATGTATATTTATTGTAATTTTGTATGTATGTTATAGGCCGTGATCAAGGTCTGGGATGGACCGAAACGTTGGCCATTTTTATTGTTAAGAGGTGGATTACACTAATAAACTAATCGTCCTGTCTTCTACTAACTATTATCGAGTGCCGTGATTTGTACATAAATTCCTGGGGTTGTGACCCGTCACTGAGCACCAAATTTGGAAGTGGAGTGCCAACCAAATTCGTTTTATATAATACCCCATAATCTACAAACATATGGTTGCAGCAGCTACAGGACCAGGTACTACAGGGGACTCCATTGTAATAAAGTGCAGGATCTCCTAAACATATGACTGGAGCTGCGGCAGGACCAGGAAGTATAGAAGAATCCATTATAATACAGTGCATCATATCCAAAACACATGGCTGCAGCTGCTGCAGGACCAGGAACTATAGGGGAATCTATTATAATAAAGTGTTTCATCTCCTAAACACATTGCCACAGCTGCTGCAGGACCAGGAACTATAGGGTACTCCATTATAATCAAGTATATCATCCCTTATACATATGGTGGCAGCAGCTGCAGGACCAGGTACTATAGGGGAAGCTAATCACCCTTTCCCTTTTTCGGCAGGAGTCGGCTGGTTCTACTTCTTGCGAGGAGATTGGATTGTTAGCTTGGGCTGTGAACAGTGAGGAAGTACATGCTATTGCTCCTTCTCCAAGGGCCTTAGGGACAAGAGAACCAACTCTTCTGTGAGACCATTACTCCAAGGAGATCTCTGCAGGGAGCAACGGCCTGAAGGAGTACACCGTGACACATCTCATCAGGGCTACTACCACTGCCATCCTCTGCACCGGCTTCTCAGGGGCTTGCTGAAGATTTTATACACATCTACATCTAGTAGGAGCGGTGGTCAGTGGCGTCCATAAAAATTATTGGGCTCATAGCAAGAACCCCCATGCCCTGCCCCCTCCTACTACACACCCCTAGCCCTTCCCATGCCACGTTGGAACAGAATATCGAAATCTGTTCGTAAGTGTACACCTAGCCTTAAAGGGAGTTTTTCACCTATATAACTAAGAGCACTGCCCCATAGAAGATTGCAGACACATCCCAGACATACCTATGAGCACTGTGTGTCTGTATTCCTTGTCCAGGAAAAGCACTTTTATTCTGCTGGAAAACAGCGCCCAAGTGCCCGGCTGAAAGTGAAACTAAAAACAGCTTTCTCTCCCGACTCGATTTCTAACAGCTGTATCTTCTGATATACTGGATATAATGCTTTTCTATCTGCTACCAATCCCAAGATATGAACAGCTAAAGCAGCCCTCCCCTCTTCAGTATGGTTTGCTTTGGGCACTTGTAGCAGCAGAGCTGGGCACTTGGGAGCTGTTTTCCTGCAGAATAAAAGTGCTTTTCTGGACATGTAATACAGACACAAAGTGCACACAGGTATGTCTGGGATGGGTATGCAATCTTCTGTGGGGCAGTGCTCTTAGTTATATAGGTGAAAAACAGGTGAAAGACTCCCTTGAACCCATAAACCGCTGCCTTTTATATGGTGTGCAATCCTTCACCAATGGACTGTGCCAGCTGCTGCTTATTATATAGTATGCCATATCCCCCATGAACTGTGCCAGCTGCAGCCACTACTGATGTGACTGACTGCTGCAAAACCTCATGATACACGACTCAGCTGCTTCAGAACCTCCTAATACACACCACAGCTGCTGCAGAACCTCATAATACACACCTAGGCTGTTGCAGAACATCACAATACACACCTCAGATGCAGAAGATCCTTATAATACACACCTCTGCAGCTGCAGAACCTGATAATACACACCTCAGCTGTTGCAGAACCTCATAATATTTACCTCAGCTGCTGTAGAACCTCATAATACTTACCTCAGCTACTGCAGAACCCCTAATACACACCTCATATGCTGCAGAACCTCATAATACACACCTCTGCTGCTGGAGAACCTCATAATACTTACCTCAGCTACTGCAGAACCCCCTAATGCACACCTCATATGCTGTAGAACCTCATAATACACACCTCTGCTGCTGGAGAGCCTCATAATACACACCTCAGATGTTGCAGAACATCATAATACCCACCTCAGCTGCCGCAGAACCTGATAATCTGATGCTACACAACACATAATGCTTTGATAACATCTATGTTAAGGGTTTCAGTTGCAGATCAGGTTACAAGTGCTTGACACAATTTTGCTGCTTGCCAGGCTCCATGATGGAAACCCATCAGATCGCATCATAGTCAGCGGGATCTGTCTGGTATGGTCTTCCATCATGTGCCAGGTCCGGCATTACTAGGATTTTTATTGTTTTGCTACTGTGACAGAGCTGAACGGCAAAAATCACTAGCGCAGATGTGAACAAAGCCTAATACACAACTCAGAGGCTGCAGAACATCATGAAAGTCACAAGAGAACTACAAGTCTCATCATGAACGAGTTGTTATTGGAAATTAGAGGGTAATACGTGGAGGTGTAATAGAAGAGAGAACTATAACTCCCAGCATGTCCAGGCTATTATTGGACACCAGTGGACATTACAGGGTAACTCTTATAGAGGGTATAAGAGGAAGGAACTACAGCTCCTAGCATGTCCAGGCTTTTATCATGGCCCTCAGTAGACATTATAGAGAGAGGGGAATAAGGGGAGAGACTACAACTCTCAGCATTATCAGACTGTTGTTGTAGGGCATCAGTTAAAATTACATGCAGAGGGATATAATTGGACAGAACAACAACTCCCAGCTTTTCTAGGATGTTATTATAGGTTATCCCAGAACATCACTAACCTCTTCTTCATGCACAGTGCAGGAGCTCTGACCCTCACATCGACATCCCACCTTTACCATTTTTTTGCACTGGTCACATGATGATGACATGATCACAGGTCTTTCAAAGGTGCTTCTCCACCAGTGTTGCCAACCAGAATTTTTCTTTTTTCTGGACAACTTATCCCAAAATTACGGACGGCTAACCTTTTTTACGGACAAATTGGTAAACCATAATGAATGATGAAGATTATAAGTAATCTATGTCTATATCTCAATGTACTGATAAGGATTCATTACCAGCATTTACTGTGAGCTGTAGAATCATGATAGTCACCACCAAAATAATGTAGTCAAGAACCACTAGCCTCAAAAAAATCACGGACACATCAATTTTTTTTCACGGACACAGGAAAAAAGTCATCTATTTTTACGGACTGTCAAGAAATTTCTGGACGGTTGGCAACCCTGTTCTCCACATCCCATCTTCTCCTCTGCACTGGTAGCTATAGAAGTGTAATTAGGAGGTGGGCCTTTCGTCCATAGCTGGGTCCCCTTCCCCGATGGGCCCTGTAACAACTGCGTGGTCAGCCTCCATTGGATGTGCGCCACTAACGCTGGTGTTAAATTCTTTTATTTACCCAGGGCTGGGACAAAAGGTAGGAGGTGATAGGCAGCCTTATGGCACCACATGATAGCAAGTTATTGGAGGCACAGATGGAAAAATGTGTCTCACAGGCTCTCATGTTGTGCTTCTAACTTTAACTTTCAAGGGTGGCTCCTCTACCTTCGCATACCACCCAACCTTCCTGGATCGGTGGGACAGTCCTGGATTCCAGTGGCTGTTCTGCAAACCTGGAACGGCTGAGGTATGTCCCGCTATCAGCTGTCTTTGGGTCCACTTTGAAGGGAGTACATCTGGGCATAGAAACTATGAAGGGGGCACATCTAGGCATGGCTACTGTTAAGGAGGTACATCTGGGCATAACTACTGTGAAGGGCGCACATGTGAGCATTACTACTGTGAAGCGGACACAATGTGGGCATAACTACTGTGAGCGGCACATCTGAGCATAACTATTGTCAGGGGTATAACTACTGTGAAGGGCACATTTGAGCATAACAACTGCGAGGCGCATAATGTTGGCATTATTAATGTGAGAGTGCACAGTGTGGGCATTACTACTGCTGGCAAAAAGGGGGAATAATTACTGTATGGATAGTAGGGGGCTGGGTGTCTATAGTTATGCTTTGGGCGGAGTTAGAGGTGTGGTCCTAGTTTGCCATTTTCAAAAGTTGGGAGGTATGCCTGTGGTCTGTTGTGGTGCAATCTCAACCCCAGCTGTGCATCTGGCAGATATAATCACCATTGCTGAGAGGGACAAGGGTGCTGCGCTGCAATTTAATAAAGTACCTTGAAGACCAGATTGGTGCCCTTGTCCCAATTTAATGGCAATTAAAACTGCCAGAAGCAGTTCACAACTCTCAGATAACCACTGTAGGCCTGTTCTGGCGGAAGAGGCAGGTAATTTATCACGTGGTGTAGGCCTCGTCATTACCTTCCTCAACCAGCTCTCTGTGTGGTAGAATGAAATCTACTGCAGCTTGGAGACGTATATTTCAGTCATTATTTATGCTAGCTTCTGGTGTAAGTAGTGATGAAAGATTTGGGGTCAATGGCCCAACCCTTGTCACAACCTCACTCTGCCATCCACCTGCCCACTTTTTGTAAGACTTGGTGAGGGTGGTGTAAAATTTATATCACAACTACAAAAGTTGCAAATGCAATAAAAAGTCACCAAAAACAGGCATCAGGGCAATAATAAATCAGGGACTATGTGTATATGGGGAGGGAAGGGGCGCAATTTGTATTAACTGCCTAGGGCACCAAAATACCTTGTCCCGACCCTGTCTTTACCTTTCAGATATAGCAGTAGTTTACAGTAAGTGGCAATCATGACCTCTGGAGGTCATGGGTGACATGACTGGCTTAAAGCATCTTGAAGCTGGGGGCTTAGACCTTTCAGTTTGTTATATATACAATACAGCATTGTTTTAACTTCTGAGGATAGGTCATCAATAAATTTAACTTGGAGAACCCCTTTAATTAACTCTGGGAGCGTCAGATTATTACTTACTTGGCTGAAGGCCACAAAGAAGTCTCTGAAGGCCCCCTAGATATTAGCCCACCAGGAAGCTTCACTGCAGGGGCTATGGCCAGTCCTGACTGGGACCCACTGAAGGTTCCTCAGGTGCTCTGTTGGGCCAGTCCAACACTCATTACAAGAAGAGACATTTGGTGATTACTGGTGGCAACAGAACAGTGTATGGGTTACAGTCTTTTCTTTGAGGGCACAAATCATGTTGGTTACAGTCTTTATTGTAAGGCAGTGGGCGCACTGCATATGGGTTAGAGTCTGTTTTTAAGGACACACAATGTATTGGTTACAGCCTGAACTGGTTATTTAGCTCAAACACCTCCGTACAAGCTGTGCCGATGAGACATGATGGGGCTAAATACACCGTGCAGCAGACAGTTTCACAACTGACAGAGTTAGATACATGTAGTGTATTTTGGACACTAATGTGTTAAGTTGCCGCAATCTGTACCTCAGCCATTCACAAGTTCCTGATTGTTTAGCAGGACATTCTTCACTGTAGTGGGGCAGGGCACGCCCCCGTCACCATGACAGCCAGATTGTTGACAGGCAGAGCTGCAGCACACATCTCCACTCCCAGGCTGAGAAACCTGCACACGTACACAGGGAAAGCAGGTAAATATTGAAAGAAATAATTATTTGGCACATGATACGTAGATTAGCGATACCGCACTATTGAGTCTTGTGGTTATCTCATTGTTGTTTCTGTAATGTTCTCCATGTCTGGGTTGATGCTTTTTTTATTTTTTTTTAATATAACAAAGGATAATAAACTCATAAAACACCTAAATCTGAGCTATATGGTGAGACAGGTGTCCTTAAAGGGAAAATTCAGTGAAATCACATTCAGATATAGAATAACATTGACCCCAGACCCTAAATAAATGGAGACCTCAGTAACAGCCTAAATGTATACAGCCCCTAGATCCTCTGAATACAGACTCCAGACCAGACCCCCTAAATTGCAGCTTGAAGTCCTTTTCACCCTAAGGTGCCCCTGCAAATGATGTCCTAGATGTTGTCTGCAGCAGCCCCTGGGCATAAGTGGCACTGCAGGAACAAGGAGAGGTAACTATTTAATCAGGACATGGCACTTGGGGGACCTGTCAGTGTTTTGGGGGTCCAGGAGGTCGTCTCTTCCAGAAGAGTTGGTAAGGATCATTTAGAGGGACTGAAACAATTTGCCACAGCTCAAGAGATTTGTTTCTGAAAATCTCACACATTATAAATATGGCCATATGTGACAAGTGACAAGATGAAGGGGGTGGTGGGCTGGCTCAAATCATGAACTAAGCAAGCCCCCTTCTCTGGCAGATTCATTCATACAGATTACATAGTTAAAGTATATTACTGAGTTTTATTAGGTTTCATCTGACAACCCCTTTAAGAATACTGTCATTCATTCATATGAACGTTTTTTGGCTGGAACGTGGTGTTAGATTTCTAGTAAAATCACTTTTGTATTCTTTGTACACTTGTGAAGTAATTTATCAATTATGGATTATTTATGCACTTATTGTAATTGAGATCAGTGTATATTGTTGGCACATTGGCACTTTTTGAATTGCTTGAAAAAAAGTCCCAGTAAGAGGTCTGAAATGTTGCATGGGTGAACAAAAGACATACTTCTTTCACCATATAGAAGTGCTGTGGAAATCTTCTTTTGGATCCACAGCCGCTGGCAATCCTTGCACTATATGTTTTTTTCCAACAGTGCTACTCCAATTCATATATATGGCATTAGTGCCCCCAGTTAGAATAATGTCCCCATTAGTGCCCCCTGTTAGAATCATGCCCCCATTAGTGCCCCCAGTTAGAATAATGCACCCATTAGTGCTCCCTTCTCTGCTTCTGCAAAAAAAAAAAAAAACACTCACCCCCTCTATTTGCTCGTGCCGCTGTGAACGCTCACTGCTGACTGGATGTGCAGGGCAGGACCTGCGCTCCAGTGTGATGACGTCTCACAGGTCCTGTCCTCCAGTCAGCAACACTAGGGGATGGGAGGTAAAGGCTGCACTAATGAGCGCTCCACAATGGAAGAGCTCATTAGTAGCAGTCCTCCTAGGAAAATACCGGCAATGTTAATTAGAAAAAAATTACCGGTAGGGACACTAAAATACCAGCCTTGGGTGGTAACCTTAAGCTCAGAGGATAGTACTATCTACACCTCAGACAGTCACAAATTCCCGATTGTTTAGCAGGACATTCTTCACTATAGTGGGGCAGGGTATGCACCCACAACCAGTGACAGCCAGCTTGTTTACAGGCATGACCACCAAATTGGGTGCATCACATACAGGCGATAGCAAACACAATACTTATTATACTTTATATATTTTACTAAAGCTATGGCGCAACCAAAAGAACAAGTGGACACTCCATGTGGGATTTAAACTGGACACAGCTTTATTGAATAATAACACCAAACTCCGAAAACGATATGCCTGTCGCAGCAATATTATAACCCAACTTCCCAGAGTCTCCAATCTAGAGATGAACCCGTGGGGTAGCACGTCTCAGTATTAACTCCCCATATTCCATAAGTTCTGACCTCACAACCCTGCCAAAATAAAGCTGTGACAACAGTACAATATAGAAATAGTATCCGTATATATATATATATATATATATATATATATATCTTTTTTTTTGCATTCGTAATTATTTGTTTATATATATATATACACACACACACACAATTTTTTTTTAATACCAAAATGAGATTTTGAAAACAACAAATAAAACATGGGGTGGGTAGAAGGGCTTGTCACCTAGAAGCTGCAATGGACTTTGTGCTGAAGAACTAACACTGTTCTCCTCCAAAGGGAGGTGACCAATAAGAGAGGAAAATCAAAAGTAGGTTTTGACTGGAATATGTGACCCAGGCATGACCCCTACCTTGCTTGATGCTAGGGCTAGTCATGACCTCCGTGGCCGCCATACAGAGGCCTTGAAACTTACTGAGCTGTAGCACACATTTCCACTCCTGGGCTGAGAAACGTGCAAAAGCACTCGGGGAAGCAGGTAAATATTGAAAGAAATAATTTGCTTGGCATGGAGGAAGATCAGATACAATACATAGATTAGCAGGGCCTTACAAAGCCTACAGAGCACCTTGGCCCACCTAGTGTACTCCAGAAGCCAACCACATAACCGCATATTTACAACCTGGTGCAGAAAGGGGATAAAGGGAGGACATGGCTGGTTAACATCCGTCAACATCCTGAGAAGTAATATGGTTTAATTTTCACAAGACATACAGTCACACACAGGTGCATATACACTCACCGGCCACTTTATTAGGTACACCATGCTAGTAACGGGTTGGACCACCTTTTGCCTTCAGAACTGCCTCAATTCTTCGTGGCATAGATTCAACAAGGTGCTGGAAGCATTCCTCAGAGATTTTGGTCCATATTGACATGATGGCATCACACAGTTGCCGCAGATTTGTCGGCTGCACATCCATGATGCAAATCTCCCGTTCCACCACATCCCAAAGATGCTCTATTGGATTGAGATCTGGTGACTGTGGAGGCCATTTGAGTACAGTGAACTCATTGTCATGTTCAAGAAACCAGTCTGAGATGATTCCAGCTTTATGACATGGCGCATTATCCTGCTGAAAGTAGCCATCAGATGTTGGGTACATTGTGGTCATAAAGGGATGGACATGGTCAGCAACAATACTCAGGTAGGCTGTGGCGTTGCAACGATGCTCAATTGGTACCAAGGGGCCCAAAGAGTGCCAAGAAAATATTCCCCACACCATGACACCACCACCACCAGCTTGAACCGTTGATACAAGGCAGGATGGATCCATGCTTTCATGTTGACGCCAAATTCTGACCCTACCATCCGAATGTCGCAGCAGAAATGGAGACTCATCAGACCAGGCAACGTTTTTCCAATCTTCTACTGTCCAATTTCGATGAGCTTGTGCAAATTGTAGCCTCAGTTTCCTGTTCTTAGCTGAAAGGAGTGGCACCCGGTGTGGTCTTCTGCTGCTGTAGCCCATCTGCCTCAAAGTTCGACGTACTGTGCGTTCAGAGATGCTCTTCTGCCTACCTTGGTTGTAACGGGTGGCAATTTGAGTCACTGTTGCCTTTCTATCAGCTCGAACCAGTCTGCCCATTCTCCTCTGACCTCTGGCATCAACAAGGCATTTCCGCCCACAGAACTGCCGCTCACTGGATGTTTTTTCTTTTTCGGACCATTCTCTGTAAACCCTAGAGATGGTTGTGCGTGAAAATCCCAGTAGATCAGCAGTTTCTGAAATACTCAGACCAGCCCTTCTGGCACCAACAACCATGCCACGTTCAAAGGCACTCAAATCACCTTTCTTCCCCATACTGATGCTCGGTTTGAACTGCAGGAGATTGTCTTGACCATGTCTACATGCCTAAATGCACTGAGTTGCCGCCATGTGATTGGCTGATTAGAAATTAAGTGTTAACGAGCAGTTGGACAGGTGTACCTAATAAAGTGGCCGGTGAGTGTAGCTTTACATAGGACTTTAGATACACGACATTCAGTAAAAATGGTCATGCCAGGGTATGAGACTTATGGCATAATGGCATATTGACCAGCCATGGAGACCCCTTGCCTTAGGTGTAACAGAGCACAAGCTGTGGAGGGGGCACAGCCAAGTTCCTTAAAGACTCTCCAGAAAGTTGCCAGGAAGTTCAAGGATAAGAAAATTAGGTTAATTTTCTCCAAATCGGTGATGACTAGGGCATCGCTTATCGTCTGACCTGGGAAATCCTGTAAGCCTGACTTAGGCCTCTTTCACACGGGTGTCACGAATTCAGTCCGGATGCGTTCTGGAAAATCCTGCACGCATCCGCACCAATCCGCACGCAATTGCAGTCAGTTTTGACTGTGATTGCGTACGTTCGTTCAGTTTTTTCCGTGCGGGTGCGAAGCATTTTGATGCGATTTTCACACGCGTGATAAAAAACTGAATGTTTACAAACAACATCTCTTAGCAACCATCAGTGAATCACGCATTGCATCCGCATTTCCGTGCGGATGCAATGCGTTATTGATGCAGCCCCATTCACTTCAATGGGGCCAGGGCTGCGTGAAAAACGCAGAATATAGAACATGCTGCGATTTTCACGCAACGGCGAACTGAGGCGTGAAAAACATCGCTCATGTGAAAAGCCCCATTGAAATGAATGGGTCAGGATTCAGTGCGTGGAAATCTCGCCCGTGTGAAAGGGGCCTTAATGACCATTCTGTAGCATGTAGTCTTATGACTCAATGTCGTGCAATTCTTCCTTTATTCCTACTAGAAGTTTAGGAATCAATTCCTAATTTGGTGTTGCTAGTTGAGGGGCAAATGGGATGTTCCCGCATAGTTTGACACTGTCCAATGGTTGCTGCTAGTGGCAGACTGTGCAAGGACACACTCCCAACTGTTAAAACCTAGTACCTAATTCATTCATAAACTTCTAGTAGGAATAATTGGATTGTTACTGCATGGGGAATACAAGTAGTTACTAAAGCAGACATGTCAGGAGAAGTAACAGGTCTTCTTTAACCCCTACAATAAGTTGTGGAAAATGCTGCAAGAAGATCCCCAGGTCTTGGTCCCCAGAAAAGTCAGAAGTAGGAGTAGAACAACAAAAAACAGACAAAACCAAGGGTGGGGCAAAATGATGTCAAAGAACAAGGCCAGGATCAGGGTTAATTAGGATCAGAAGCACCAGGACCCAGATCCAGGAAAGGGTAAGAACCTATATCAGCAGGTAAGGTGCGGTCAGATGATTCCTCTTTGAACCAGATCTGTCATTAGACTATGTTCCTGTGTGTAAGGGCAGCATAGTACTGGGACAGGTCTGATCTCCTATTACCCAGAATGGCACAAAAAATTGTTAAAAACAGTGATTAGAATAGACACAGGACACAAGGCCCTGCTTTAAACAGACCGCCAGGCAAGACATCCTCCACTGGCGCTGGTTGCCCTGGCAACCTGACACTGCTTTGTAGCCAGAGGAGAAATGCGATCCAATCCAGCTGCGGCTTGGCAGAAGATAGAAGGAGCAGCAGAAGGAAGTGTCTGGTTGCCTAGCGACAGCTGGAGCCAAAGCCACTTGTTGCAAATCCAACACTGTAACCATGCACATAAATAGTGCTGTTCTATACTATACATGTGCATGAAAAAATTGGGGCACCTCTGGCCAAAAATTACTGTTTCGGTGAATAGTTAAGCAAGTTGAAGATGAAATGATCTCAAAAAGGCATAACATTAAAGATGAAAAACACTTTTTTAACATTTTGCAATATCAGTATATTATATAGGTTTCGGATAATTTTAGTGTGAAAAAAAGGAAAGGAGTACCTTGCAGAATTGTGGGAACTCAAGCAGATTTGAGCACTCAGATAACTTTGACCAAGGTCTCAGACCTTAAAGGGGTTGTCTCACTTCAGTAAGTGGCATTTATCATGTAGAGAAAGTTAATACAAGGCACTTCCTAATGTATTGTGATTGTCCATATTACTTCCTTTGCTGGCTGGATTCATTTTTCCATCACATTATTCACTGCTCGTTTCCATGGTTACGACCACCCTGCAATCCATCAGTGGTGGTCGTTCTTGCACAATATAGGAAAAAGCACCGGCCTATGTGCGTTCCCATGGTCTCGGCCACCAGAAAGGCTGAAACTTTTTCCTATAGTGTGCAAGTGCGACCACCACTGATGGATTGCAGGGTGGTCGTAACCATGGAAATGAGCAGTTTATAATGTGATGGAAAAATGAATCCAGACAGCAAAGGAAGCAATATGGAGAATCACAATACATTAGTAAATGCCTTGTACTAACTTTCTCTACATGATAAATACCACTTACTGAAGTGAGATAACCCCTTTAAATAGCCTGTTAGGGTGCTGGCACACAGTGCAGTTCTGGCATGCATTCAGGATGCAGTTTTTTTTTAATTGTAGCTAGCTAATATCATCTTAAAAGGGAGTCTTTCACCTGTTTTTCACCTACATAACTAAGAGCACTGCCCTACAGAAGACCATAGCCCTGGGGCTGCGCTGCATTGGTCGGTATCTATCTTCTTGCTAGTTTTCTTCTTGCTAGTTCCCTTTCTATGTATACATTGGCTAGGTTACATTCATTTTGTACATTGTATTTGTTTTTTGCACTATGCACCTTATTAATGTAGGTACGTGTGGGCATTTGTCTTGCCTCTATGTGTTATACGTACATTTGGAGTGTTCATACTAGCTGGTTACGCTGACAATCTGACCATTGCGATTATTAGTTATCTGTCATTTGCTACCACCGCTTTCTAACCTATTTTATATACATTAATATATTTTGTATATGTATTAACTGGTTATTAATAAAATGTATACCTTTTATATGAATTATGGTGTCTTGTTTTTGTCTATATGGGAGTGTGCTTCAGGAAGATTTAGCAGACTTTGCAGTTGTACATTGCTCTACTTTTCAGCAACACCTGCACAAATGTGGCCTTCATGGAAGAGTCCTAAGAATAAAAACCTCTCCCCTGTCCTCACCACAAAATGCAGCATTAGAAGTTTGCAATAGAACAGCAAGGGGAACATTTCACAGGTAGAGGAAAGAATGGATTCAATGAAATTCCAGAACATTCTGGAAGCAAATATAACACCAACTGTAAAAAAAAGTCTACAAATCGAAAATGATCCTGAACACACCTCAAAATCCACAATAGACAATCAAAAGGTGCAAGCTGAAGGTTTTACCATGGCCCTTACAGGCCCCTGAACTGAACATCATTGAAAATCTGTGGATAGATCTCCAAAAGAGTAGTGCATGCAAGATGGTCCAGGAATCTCACAGAACTGGAAGTCTTTTGCAAGGAAGAATGGCTGAAAATCCCTCAAGTAAAAACTGAAAGACTCTTGGCTGGCTACAAAATCATTTACAATTGGTGACACTTGCCAAAGGGGGCGCTACTAGGTACTAACCATGCAAGGTGCCCAAACTTTTGCTTTGGACTGTTTTCCCTTTTTACTATTTTGAAAATGTAAAAGATGAAAATAAAAATAATTGTTTTTGCTTAAAATACAAAGGGAATGTGTCACCTTTAACTTAATGCCTTTTGGAGATCGTTTCGTCTTCAACTTGCTTAAACTGTTCACAGTAACAGTAATTCTGTATATTTATTTAGTGGGTTTTGGTCTTCCTCTATTTTCAGGAGGACTGGGGTCTGTATTAATTTTGCAGGTCTGTTTAGGGGATCTAGGGTCTATTTATTCAGGGGTGTGATAAAGTGGGCCATATGCACCACTTGAGATTTAAATGGGGGTTTCCAAGACTTTAGAACTCTGGATATGTCATCAGTATATGATCGGTGGGGGTCTGGCACCAGGGACCCCCACGATCACCTGTTTGAGAAGACAGCAGCACTCGCAGTAGTGTCAAGGCCATCTCACAACTTTCCCAAGGCCAGTGAGCACCATACCATGCACAGCTGCTATATTATGTACGGTGCTATGCTTGGTGAGCACGGAGAAGGCCGGTGCTGATGCCTTCTCAAACAGCTGATGGGCAGTGGTCCTAGGTGTCAGACCCCCACCAATCAGATACTGATGAGCTATCCAGTGGATGGGTCTGTTCTTAAGTATTGGAAAACCCCTTAGAGTGGCACATGCCCTATGTAAACATGCAAGATATATTTTAAAAACATATGTTGCTGGGACTGCCTCATGATTTCTCTTTTCTGGAGTCAGATTCAGGATATCCTCTCTCTGCTTTTACAAAAAGATTTTCAGACCCACTTCTGTTTCTGCTGGCTGTTCCCCTTTTAAATCTCCCTAAACTTCATGTTCATGCTCCTTCCATGTCTCTCTGCAGCAGAATGTCTTACTTCTCTCTAATGGCAGTCCACAGCTCGCCCGTCTGTTCTGGACTTCCATAGGATGATCAATCCATTGTATATTTTATGAATAACACCTTGGAGGCATTTACTGGGACAAGGGAACCATGGGATAATTACTGGACTGATATTGGATGAATCTGGGGAGATCACTTGACCATTGCTGATATGTTTGTGTTGCTTCCCTCAGCAATATATTCCTTCCTCTTTTACTGTCTTTTTTCTGTCTTTCTTTTCTTCCTCTTTTATTTTGCTCTGAGGGAGATCATACCTAGCTCTATTATAACTTACTATTGCTTTATCATCATTTGATGTGACATTGTGTTCATTGTGTATTCTCTACTCCAAGTTAACACTATGCCTTTTGTGTCAACATATTTGGATACCCAGGATCCCATTTTACTGGCTGTTGTTTATTATGTTAACACTACTCATCTACATTTTTTTTCTTTTGTACATACTTTTCTATATATAAAAAAGAATAAATATGCATAAAAAACATGTTGCGTAGTAAAATCACTTCTTCTTGATGTTACTTCTCAAACCTCAAAATAGAAAGCTCTAACTGCAATTTCTTCTATTGTCCACTAGAGGGTAGTGATTGATCCAGGAATGCTGCCTCCACCTACTGAATATTCAGAGGCTCAAGATTTGCCAAAGGTAAGAAAGTAAAAAATAAATAATAGCTCCACTGGTTACAGTGAGTGCACAAATGTCACTAGGATGGGTAAATTAATTCTCAAAAGGTAACAAGTTAAGTTAGTCAATTTAAATGTAACTTTTAAAGTAAGTGTTCTAAGATAAAGTGAAAAATATAGATTAAATTCCCTAATTAATGATTAAGAAAAAAATAATTGAGTTATACAATGGTACCTGGGTTCACGGCAGCACCTAACCAGAACAGGATAATACTAGACCCAGTTGTCCTACCGCATTCAGGTTATTCAGGATATTTTCCAGTAGTGGGTCCAGTCTTTCATCTGGTAGAAGTCCAAATAGAAGGAAGGGGACATCCGGTATGGGTACCTTAAAATGCAAATGGTGCAGTTAGGGGACTAGTCTGTCCCTGTTAAAGCCCTAAAAGGGGTGCTACACTAACTCTGAAAATGCCTATATATATATGGAGCACTTGCACTGATAAGGTCGACCGCATCCGGAACCTACCCCTCAAATAAATTGCCCATGAAATGCCCTCATGTTGTTCCGTACATGCATGTTTCGCCAACTGTTATGCTCATCAGGGGAAATGACAGTGTAGGACTAAAATTTACAAACAGTGGGACTACACGATATGGGTCCCACGTTTCAGAACTAGACTATCAAATACCTTACTGATGCCAGGATATCTAAAATGGAGCCACGCAGATGGTGTTTGGCTTCCTAAATGTGGGCTGGTTAAGGCTAGCGAGGTATAAAAGACTGCCATTTATACCTCACTAGCCTTAACCCATACCTCCCAACTTTAGAAACGGAGAAAGAGGGACAAATCATGCAGCGAGCAAAGCGCGGCGCTGCTAATTTTTTCGGTACTAGGCCACGTCTCTAACTCCGCCCAAAACATAACTATACACCTAATCCCACCCAGTCCCCTTACTGCCCCACACAGTAATTATTCCCCAGTTATGTGCCCCCATTAATATGCCCAGTTATGTGCCCCCAGTAATATGCCCTGTTACGTGCCCCCAGTAATATGCCCTGTTATGTGCCCCCAGTAATATGCCCTGTTATGTGCCCCCAGTAATATGCCCTGTTACGTGCCCCCAGTAATATTCCCTGTTATGTGCCCCCAGTAATATGCCCAGTTATGTGCCCCCATTAATATGCCCAGTTATGTGCCCCCAGTAATATGACCAGCTGTCCCCCCAGTAATATGCCCAGCTGTGTCCCCAGTAATATGCCCAGCTGTGCCACCCCTATAATATGTCCACATTGTGCCCACCAGTAATATGCCCACATTGTGCCCCCAGTAATATCCCACATTGTGCCCCCTATATGCCCACATGTGCCCCCAGTAATATGCCCACATTGTGCCCCCCTGTAATATGCCCACATTGTGCCCCCCTGTAATGTTGTGCCCCCAGTAATGTGCCCACACTGTGCTCCCCAGTTTATGTTGTGCCCCCAGTAATATGCCCACATTGTGCTCCCCAGTTTGTGTTGTGCCCCAGTAATATGCCCACATTGTGCTCCCCAGTAATGTTGTGCCCCCAGTAATATGCCCATATTGTGCCACTCACAGAAAGCTGAAAAAAAACCCCATATATTTACCTTCTTGCTCGCAGCATCACCAGCAGGACATCGTCTTCTCTAGTCTGTAGGGGGGCGGAGCCAAGGCTGACTGTCGGCTGGCCACGCCCAGACCGAAGGTGTGAAGAGTGGCAGGGAGGTATGGAGAGCCAGCAGGGGGCACAGGAGGGATTATGGATGAAGTAGTGAGCCGATGCCGGCTCTCTGCTTCATCACCATAAGCAGCTGTCCCTGCCATAAACCGGGACATACCTCCCCCGTACCGGGACAGCCACTGCAATCCGGGACTGTCCCGCTGGATCTGGGACGGTTGGGAGGTATGGGTATGGAGAGCCAGCAGGGGGCACGAGAGGGATTATGGATGAAGTAGTGGGCTGATGCCGGCTCTCTGCTTCATCACCATGGACGCAGGGACAGCTGCCATAAACCGGGCATACCTCCCTCATACCGGGACAGCTGTGGTGAATGCTGCTCACTGGAAGCCTGTTAACCAGCTGTGGTGAATGCTGCTGACTGGAAGCTCAGGACAGGACCTGCGATTCAGCGTGATGACGTCTCGCAGGTCTTGTCCTGAGCTTCCAGTCAGCAGCGCAAGCAAATGGAGGTGAGTGATTTTTTTATTATTATTTTTTTATATATATATATATATATATATTTTTTTTAACACAAGTGGGGGAAGGTGGAGGTAAAGGCTGCACTAATGAGCACTCTGCAATGAAAGCGCTCATTAGTGGCAGTAAGTCTATTGCCTGTAGAAAAAAATTACCGGCACTGGCAGGGCCACTTAAATACCGGCCTTGCCTGTGAGATACCGGTCGGGTGGCAATCCTAACCATAAGTCACTTTCACCAGGGGAATTGCCACAGTCTCAAAAGATTGGGGGCTCAAGCCCCAATGCATATGTGCCATATTCTCAAAGTATTCGCTCTACCCATACACACACCTTAACACTAAAACAATATTTTGCTTGCAGGATGGATGTTACATTCAGCGCTACCAAAAATACAGTACTATACAGCAGCACATACCTCTTATATCCAATGCCTCACAGGTAACATCTCTTCTGATGTACATAGAAGCTCTCTTTCATCATCTGACCATGACAACTTCTTTCAGCCATCGCTTGTCTCTGCAGAGTTTGTCGAACAGACATCTTAGGTTTCTCACTTTTCTATTGTCATCATCCTCTCCACCCTGCTTCCCCAACAATATTATCCTATCGCTGCTCCCAGTTCTGTGTCCACTGTGCTCCCCAATGCTCCCTAATACTATACTACAGAAATGTTACTGCCATTCAGATTAGTCCCCCATTAGTAATATAAAAGTCCTACCAATAGCAGTTCTTTTTCAGAGTGCCCTTATTAGTAATAGTGCTGCCTACAATGCCCCCTATAATGAAACTGCCCCAACTAGTTATAATGCTCCCTATAGTGTCCTAGTAGTTACACTATCCCCTTATAGTGCCCCTACTAGTTAAGATGCCCCCTTATAGTGGTCCCAGTAGTCAAAATGCCCTCTATAGTCCTCAGGAGTTATAGTGCTCCCTGTAGTGCCCACTATTAGTTTTAGCCCTTCCCGACTAGCGACGTACATGATGGCGCCCGCCCGCAAGTCAAACATGACCATGACATCTTAAATCAGGGTGGCCAGAGTGTGTGTGCTGCCTCTGTATTCCTAAATGAGACAAGACACCACACATTTGTGCCTATGGAGACTTTGACTGTGGCATAGCTCCATAGGAACATAGTATAATCCTCATAGACTCAATGCTATTGCAGAGTAACCTTGTATTTATAGCACCCTGCCACCAGCAGGTATAATGCCCTGTTTAGTGCCCCCATAGTTATAAAGCCCACCCTATATAGTGCCCCAGTAGGTGTAATGCCCATTTTAGTGCCCCCGGCACTTATAAAGCCCCCACTGTAGTTATAAATGCTGAAGGCATTCGCTATGACATCATCATACCACCTGAGACCTCCTTAGTGACCACATGAGCTGTTCTATGAGTCAGGGCTGATAGTAATTTAGCTGTATTGCTGTCCTCAGGACAACAGTACAGTTGTGTACCCAGCAGAAGCTCAAGCTAAATCACTCTCTCCCCTTAACTTAGAAGGAATCAGGAATCAGTTGTAACAGGAAAACAAGGGCTTTACTGGTCTCAGGTGAGTCAATAAGCTGGGCAGTTACAGAGTTCCCACAAAAGGCAACTGGCTTAGTGGTTACTGTTAGTGTTGGGCGAACTTGTGTTTTCAAGTACGATGTACAAGGTTTTGGGTTCAGGTTACAAGGTTTTGGGTTCAGGTTATCTAAGAATTCCAGATTTCGCTACCATGGACCATAACTTATGGGCTGTGGTAGCAGAATCTATAACAGAATTCTTAGAGAACCCGAATCTTGTACACCGAACTTGAAAACACAAGTTTGCTCATTCCTAGTTATTGTCTCACATGTAGTATCGCACAGTGTGCACAATTGCAGACTAATCTCTGCTTACCCGTTTTGTAACACACAGTATTACACAAAGAGCTGCTTACAGGCTGCCAACTGGCTGGTCTTGACACATGCCTGTCTCTTATATGAGACTTGTCTGCTTCCAGAATACAAAAGCTAGGCATCCATCCTCAAATACCCTGGAATGCTCAGCTACTATGTGGCCCTATCTGTGCCCTGAGGTTTCGTACTATTATAACTATTATTTTCAATTCCACTGCTAGCTAGCTACACAAAGGAATACTGCTGGCTTTGCTTCCAGCAGCAGCTTACCAGATCATTCATCAACCTGCATACCTACTACTCACATGAGGTCTGCAGAGCATTCCTTTTTATCATCTCCAAGACAAATGCACTCAGGACAGCTTAAAGGGTTTCTGTCACCAGATTTGGGCATACTAAACAGGATGGCATTTGCAATGTGCAAATGCCACCTGATGCCCAATCTGGTTTTCTTACTGTAATCAGATCAGCCGTTTTGTTAAAAAAAGCACTTTTATAATATGTAAATTAGGCGTACTAGGTGCAAGAGGCGTTTACCTTGCACCTAGTAATCGCCGTGTTCCAACCTCTAGTGCCGCCTCCTGCTTCCTGATTGACAGGGCCAGGCAGCTTGCTCGATGAGCTGCCGGCCCTGTCCTCGCTCGAAATCCCGCGCCTGCGCCGTGTAGGCTAAATTCGGCGCAGGCGCAGATAGTTCACCCGGCCGCCCGGCTCCTGCCTCTCTCACTGCGCCTGCGCCGTGCGGAGTAAAAGCGGCGCAGGCGCAGTGAGTTCCGCCGGTTTCCCGGCTCTCTCACTGAGCCTGCGCAGGCGCACTGAGAGACCCGGGCGGCCGGCGGAACTGGCCCTGTCAATCAGGAAGCAGGAGGCGGCACTAGAGGTTGGAACACGGCGATTACTAGGTGCAAGGTAAACGCCTCTTGCACCTAGTACGCCTAATTTACATATTATAAAAGTGCTTTTTTTAACAAAACGGCTGATCTGATTACAGTAAGAAAACCAGATTGGGCATCAGGTGGCATTTGCACATTGCAAATGCCATCCTGTTTAGTATGCCCAAATCTGGTGACAGAAACTCTTTAAGGATCTGATTAAATCACGTGCAATCGTTGACCATACACACAACATATTATCCAACAGAGACAAAACAATTGGCCAGCATGTGAGTATGTGGCAGCATAACCTCGGTGTTGCTTGTAACTCACACACCTGAAATGCAATATATTCAATCACAGTTCAGTATATTCATAGGACATTTCTCACCTCTTGACAGCTTTGTCCTGGGTTTGCGCACTTAGGCCATTTCACCCACATTAGTGCAGTACTTTCTCTTCTGGAACCCCTGTTGGCATTTTCTCAGTGGTGTAAAACTCACATGGCACATATGTAACACATACCATATTACATGTCCATCATGACATACAATGATGAATGCAATATAAGTGACACTTGGCAACAGTGCTAACTGTAAAGGACTCACATTGTTTTGTAAGAGAAGCCAGGACTATTTTTGACCCTTTTGACCCTATTTTTGATCAGCACAATGGAGGAGATCTCTCATGGGATGTAGAATGGGGGAACAGTTTAGCGATAAAGCTGTGCTGATACCTGAGAGCAGGGACGTAGCTAAAAGCTCATGGGTTCTGGTGCAAGTGTTCAGCTTGGCCCCCCTTCCCTCAGTGCTTTGTCGCGAGGGGAAGGGAAGCACATAGCCTTCGTGCTGCCCGAGGCAAAAATTTAAACTGCACCCCCACATGCCAAAATCTTGACCAAACCTCTTCCTTCCAGCCAGAGGTGTAACTTGACCAGCATGCACTTTCTATAATACCAGTGTCTTCTTATGCATCAAAAGGGTCTTTGGGCCTCCTCAGGCTTCTGCTACCTGTGTGTGCACCCCCTATAGCTACGCCCCTGCCTGAGAGCTACTTAGTTAAGACAACAGCATCCTGAATAAACAGATTTCACATCCGGCATGTATTTCTGGAAAGTCCTTGATGTCTGAGAATGAAGATTGCTGAATGAAACTTAGTGCAGCTTTCTAAAATCAGGGTAACCGCTAACATAAGCAAAAATTATTTTCTAAATCCTGGGTGTACATATTATGGGTCTATTGTGGTTAGAAATTAGAGTGCAGTTTTCCTTGTGACCACTAGATGTCAGTGGCGCACCTATCATGTATAGAATATCATGCAGCTGCAGCTCCCCATAGACAGCGGTAAAAACAGTAACAACTTCAGGTTGTAAGAAAAAAAATAACCTGCAATTCCTACCACCTGAGCGACGGATCACAGGATGATGTTAATGTTCTTCAGCTAATCAGATGGAACAGTTGTGCCACAGATGTGTGTGGCATCATGATGTACCTATTGTGCATCGACTCAACTTCTGTTATTATAGCACGACTGCAATTAGCCGCATTACCCTGAAATCACAGGTGATGCTTTGCTGTGGGCAAAAACAGCCTCAGCTGCTTCCCAGAAGATCTGTACAGAAATTGCTGTCAGCAGGATGAGTTTGAGCAAGGTGAATAAACTTCATTACTTTTCAAGGTCACATGACACTGGCAGCTCCGAGAACACCATGCTTCGCTCTATTTCTGGGACTGTTGGCAATTCAGTATGAATGGAATAGAGGAGGCCCTTGGCAGCCCTAACATATGGAACCAGCCATTAGTTCTCCAGGTGCGGTGGCAGGGACCATTTATTCTAGACCAAAAACTCTAATTAGCCGAGATGGCAGTGAAATAAACCTCACGCCTCACCTCGTTTGCTCTGCAACTGCTATTTGCTCTGCACAGACAACCTGAATTGTAGAAAATTGGTCATTTTGCAAGGATAAAGCATGAAATGGCAAGTACATTTGCTTTACATGAACTCTTACTAGGGTACTTTCACACAGTCAGTGTTTGATCTGTGATTTTCATCAGTGATTATAAGGTCAAAAACACAGCACGAAGCACATTTATCAAGATCACCTGTTCTGACCATAAAATTAGGTGTATTTCATTTGTCTTTCTTTTGCGAAGTATTTATTAAAAGTCGCACGTTGATGAATTACAGGCGTATTCTTATTAGTATTCCCTCTGGTGGTTGTTTTTCAGTTAGTTAATCAGGGTCATATTCACTTAGACTGCTCTAATTTATCAGCATATTAAAAAGTTGCATCTTTGCCTAGAAAAGTCACATGTCTACAGGAAAATGCGACTTTTAATACAAAAAAAAAGTCCCAGTTCACCACTGAAAACAGCTGAAGAAAAGAATGCCAACCCTGGCGTGGAGTAGAAATTAGACTGTTTTTGTGACAAATTAGCATGCAAATAAGGCGCTCCTACATAAGTAAGTTAGAAAACGGTTGTAAAAGTTAAGAATTACGACCCAAAATAGTCTAATGAGGCGCAAAAGCTTCCGAAACAGACGCAATTTCAGTAGTAAATGCGGCTGAAAAAGACAGTCTAAGGGCTCATGCCCATGAACGTAAGGGCCCTGTGCCCATGTTGCAAGTTAATGAGTACGTCAGCTCCTGATTTATGACGAGATGCATGCCTCATCATAAATTAGACATATCTAGCTGCAGCCCAGAGGGGGAAACTAAGACCAGTGTTAAAAGCAGTCTTAGTAAATGTGCTCTTTTGACTTGAAACGGTCCGCCATCCACAAAATACGACATGTCCTATCTTTTGTAGTGCGGAGGCACAGACCCAAAAGTCCACGGAAACGCTTCATACTGCTTCCTTGGGCTTCTGAATCATGCCTCTGTTCCGCAAAAGATAGGACATGTCTTTTGTGGATTGTGGACCCATTCAAGTCAAAGGATCCAGCCAGTGCCCGTATGTTGCAGACCCGCCACTTACGAATCGCAATTTGGACACAGAGCCCTTACCTTCGTGGGTATGAGCCCAAAAACTGTATTTTTTAGACTAAAAACAGGCACGAACACATTAATAAATGTGACCTAACGTGCAAAGATCTTTCCATTATGCTTTATCTCTGTGCAGCCTCCACTCCTAGTTTTGGCTCAGAATCACTGATCAAATACTGACCAAGCATTGATAGGGAAAGTGGCCTTAGGCCTCATTCACATTTCCATGTCTATTGGACGTTTTTTTTTTTAAATCTGTCCATGAAATCTGTGTTTGGTCCATGTGTCCATTTTTTGCCTTCTGTGGGGCACATTTCGTCTAAAAAATTGCTATTTTAGACAGTCTTATTTTTATAGTCACATTTGCTACTGGAATTGTACTTGTTTTAACATTTACGCCTCATTTGCCTGTTTTGGTTTTTTAGACTATTTCAGAAGTTTTCTAACTCTTGCAACTTTTTTCTGATTGATTTATGTAGGTGCACCTTTATTTGCGTCTGAATTTGTCACAAAAACAGTCTAATTTCTATTCTACCCCAGGACTGGCATACTTTTCTCTTTAAGTGCTGAAGTGCATTTTGCGTTAAAAGTCACATTTTCCTAGATACATGTGATTTTTCTCCGCAGAGATGCAACTTTTTTCATGTGCATACTAATTAGACCAGTCTTGTTGAATCTGAACCTGTCGACCTGAAAAACAACCACCAGAGGTCAGACTGATAATAATACGCCTAGTCTAATTCATGGTGGCGTGCGACTTTTCATAAATACTCGGCAATGAGAAACAGCAGAATGAAATATGCCTAATTTTATAGCCAAAAAACAGGTGAGCTTGATAAGTGTGCCCTACTGTGTGTCATCCATATTCAACGGACACAGCTCAGCTGAAAATTAATTTCCAAAGCATCTCCTATCACTGGTCAGTAAAAAAAAACTGATGTGTGGGTGCGTATGCTGTACGCAGAAAATGCAGGCAGTACATGTCAGTGAAAGATGGAAATGTGAACAAGTCCTTAGGCTCCAGGCATATCCAAAGCTGCTTTCAGAATTTGTTGTCAGCAGCTCTTGCTGGCTCACTTTTGGAGGAGATTTATCAACTTCTGTAAAAGGAAACTGGCTTAGTTGTCCATAGCAACCAATCAGATTCCACCTTTCATTTTCCAAAGGCGCTTGTAAAAATGAAAGGTTCAATCTGATTGGTTGTTATGGGCAACTAAGCCAGTTTTGTCTTACACCAGTTTTGATAAATCTCCCCCAACGGCTGCATAGAACGCAGCTCTTGGTGTAACTAGATTATATTGATACCTTTATATACAGTAGATTTATTTAAAGGGGCCTACACTGGAGATGGGAGTAATGGTGGCAGAGTAATACTCTTTACAGCTTAGCTGTGACTACTGAGTAGAGATGAGAAAACAGCATAAGGTGGTTGACCCGGACTTTTTTTTCTGGTATGGAAAAATGTGTGTCATGGAGAAAGCAACCACAAACTACACTGTATATATGACTACAGGCGGCCATGATCATGTGCAAGAGGAGGGACCCATTAATGGGTGGTGTTTATTTTTAATGGATTCATCTGATTTTTTTGTTTTAGAGTCACCATGCCGGACACTTTGAACATGTTGCACATATGAACGTATTCGACAATGAGTCCCCGATATTCAGAATTCCAGCCAAGATTTCATTTGTGAAGCTGTCCTCCGAGGAAGCAGATCCCTCAGGTAAAGAGAACAGTTTCAGGAATGTTCTTGTTGGTTACAATTTACACTCACCGGCCACTTTATTAGGTACACCTGTCCAACTGCTCGTTAACACTTAATTTCTAATCAGCCAATCACATGGCGGCAACTCAGTGCATTTAGGCATGTAGACATGGTCAAGACAATCTCCTGCAGTTCAAACCGAGCATCAGTATGGGGAAGAAAGGTGATTTGAGTGCCTTTGAACGTGGCATGGTTGTTGGTGCCAGAAGGGCTGGTCTGAGTATTTCAGAAACTGCTGATCTACTGGGATTTTCACGCACAACCATCTCTAGGGTTTACAGAGAATGGTCCGAAAAAGAAAAAACATCCAGTGAGCGGCAGTTCTGTGGGCGGAAATGCCTTGTTGATGCCAGAGGTCAGAGGAGAATGGGCAGACTGGTTCGAGCTGATAGAAAGGCAACAGTGACTCAAATTGCCACCCGTTACAACCAAGGTAGGCAGAAGAGCATCTCTGAACGCACAGTACGTCGAACTTTGAGGCAGATGGGCTACAGCAGCAGAAGACCACACCGGGTGCCACTCCTTTCAGCTAAGAACAGGAAACTGAGGCTACAATTTGCACAAGCTCATCGAAATTGGACAGTAGAAGATTGGAAAAACGTTGCCTGGTCTGATGAGTCTCCATTTCTGCTGCGACATTCGGATGGTAGGGTCAGAATTTGGCGTCAACAACATGAAAGCATGGATCCATCCTGCCTTGTATCAACGGTTCAAGCTGGTGGTGGTGGTGTCATGGTGTGGGGAATATTTTCTTGGTACTCTTTGGGCCCCTTGGTACCAATTGAGCATCGTTGCAACGCCACAGCCTACCTGAGTATTGTTGCTGACCATGTCCATCCCTTTATGACCACAATGTACCCAACATCTGATGGCTACTTTCAGCAGGATAATGCGCCATGTCATAAAGCTGGAATCATCTCAGACTGGTTTCTTGAACATGACAATGTGTTCACTGTACTCAAATGGCCTCCACAGTCACCAGATCTCAATCCAATAGAGCATCTTTGGGATGTGGTGGAACGGGAGATTTGCATCATGGATGCGCAGCCGACAAATCTGCGGCAACTGTGTGATGCCATCATGTCAATATGGACCAAAATCTCTGAGGAATGCTTCCAGCACCTTGTTGAATCTATGCCACGAAGAATTGAGGCAGTTCTGAAGGCAAAAGGGGGTCCAACCCGTTACTAGCATGGTGTACCTAATAAAGTAGCCGGTGAGTGTATGTCTCAATTATCTACCAGCGTAAAAGCCTGAGACACAGCTAATATAGGACAAGCAGCTACCTACACATTACATGTG
The DNA here is from genome assembly GCA_900303285.1 of Rhinella marina. Classification (NCBI taxonomy): domain Eukaryota; kingdom Metazoa; phylum Chordata; class Amphibia; order Anura; family Bufonidae; genus Rhinella; species Rhinella marina. The sequence goes on from ONZH01011961.1 coordinate 45,592, forward strand.
CCACTTACTGGCTGACGCTGTACCTAGCGTATCACATGCAGCAAAGCCAACTGTACATGTATACAGGAAAGCTGAATGTGTCGGGTACAGCAGAGCTGAATGTGTCAGCTAAAGCTAGACAGAATGGGGGTCATTTCCGAACATTTGTACGTCAGTTTTTGATGTAAAAATGTACACAACCCCATTTGTGTAACTTACTAAATACCCCTGCGTCAGCGGTCTTGAAAAATTTCTAAAAGGTGTCCAATTGGAGTTGTTATTCCATACACTGCCGCTCACTGCCTGCGCCTGCCCAATACTCTGAAGGGAAACAGCTTCAAAAGCGTCACTGGGCTCGGCACAGTTATCGCGACAGTGTATGGAAGGCATCTAGAGCTGCTGTTACGTAGCGGGGGGGGCTCAGCCAACAGTACTGATGTGGGCGGTTACTTCTGCCCTAAAGAAGGCGGGCTGGGCACTGGAGGGGGGCGTTACTGGGCTCCCTATATCGATATTAACGTCCCTCTGGGCACCTTGTTTGAAAATTTGCATATCACAAAAAGTGGAATAAAAAGGAAAAGAAAGCATGAAACAAAGAATGAAGTCTACTCCAGGACACATGGTATTTTATTGAACATGGCAATACTTATACTTTCATACAGTAAAATCATGTGACAGATTTCCTTTAAGTGTAAAAGAATTTGACCACCCTAGACGTGTTTAGAGAAGTGTTCTGCTTCTGTGAATGGTGGCCTTGGTGGCTATTAGAGATGAGCGAGCGTGCTCGGGAGCAATTTTCAAGTAGTAGCGTACGCATCTTCTAATCTGTACTCTAAGTTTGTAAAGTTTCATTTCTTCCAATAAAATGTTGCTTTAGCCCCAAATTTTTCATTTTCACAAGGGCTAACAGGAGAAAAAGCACCCCATAATTTGTTACCCATTATCTCCTGAATGCGGCAACACCCCATATGTGGTGGTAAACTGCTGTGGGGGCACATGGCAGGGCTCAGAACGGAAGGAGCGCCATATGGATGTTGCAGCGCAGATTTTGATGGATTGGTTTGCGCGTACCATTGGTTTTTATTTTTTGAGTTATTGTCTTATGCGGGGTCTTATTTTTTCTGGGATGAGGTGATGGTTTCATTGGTATCATTTTGGAGCACATAAGACATTTTGATCGCTTGGCGTTACACTTTTTGTGAGGCAAGGTGACAAAAAATGGCTGTTTTGACATAGTTTTTTTAAAACATTTTTTTTACAGCATTCACCTGAAGGGGCAAATCATGTGATATTTGTATATTGCAGGTTGTTATGGACGCTGCGATACTGAATATGTCTAACATTTGTATTTTTGTTAAGTTTTACATATTAGATGCATTTTTGAACAGAATTAAATCTTGTTTTTGTGCTGCCATTTTCTGAGAGCCATGTTTTTTTTAATTTTTCTGGCGATTGTCTTAGGTAGGGTCTCAGTTTTTGCGGTATGAGATGAAGGTTTGATTGGTACCATTTTGGGGTACATACGCCTTTTTGATTGCGTGGTATTACACTTTTTGTGAGGCAAGGTGAAAAAATGGCTGTTCTGGCAAATGGCAATTTTTTTTTACAGCATTCACCTGGGGGGCCATCTCATGTAATATTTTTATAGAGCAGGTTGTTACGGCGCTGGGCAGGAAGGGGTTAGATTTTAAATAAATACAGCCTAAATCTGGTTGTATCAGGCCGCAAATTCACCCCAGAAGCAAGGGTGAATGGAAGTAGTTACCGTATTTTCCGCTTTATAAGACGCACTTTTCCCCCCCCAAAAGTAGGGGAAAATTGTGGTGCGTCTTATAAAGCGAATAAAAGTGAGCGCTTCCATTATGGAAGCGCTCACTTGTATGTATAAGGTGCTGGGACCCCCCATCAGACCTCAGATCAGCCCACCCAGCCACATAAGGTTAAAATAAAAACCTCTCTTACCTGTCCTGCGCCGCGGCTCCGCTCCGGGTCCGGCGCTCCTGTTTCTTCTCCGGGCCGGCTCTGCACTGTCCTGACCGCGTACAGCGTCAGGACGTAGTGCACGCACTATGACCTGACACTGCACGCAGTCAGGTGACAGTGCAGCGCCGGCCAGAGAAGGCAGAGAAGACCCGGAGCGGAGCCGTGGCGCAGGAGAGGTAAGAGAGGTTTTTATTTTAACCTTATGTGGCTGGGTGGGCTGATCTGAGGTATGATGAGTGCACATTATGTTGATATGAGGTCTAATGGGGGCACATTCTGTTGAGTCGAGCACATTCTGCTGATCTGAGGTCTGATTGGGGCACATTCTGCTGATTTGAGGTCTGATGGGGGCACATTCTGCTGATCTGAGGTCTGATGGGGACACATTCTGCTGATCTGAGGTCTGATGGGGGCAAATTCTGCTGATCTGAGGTCTGATGGGGGCACACTTCTGCTGATCTGAGTCTGATGGGGGCACATTCTGCTGATCTGAGGTCTGATGGGGTACATTCTGCTGATCTGAGGTCTGATGGGGGCGCATTCTGCTGATCTGAGGTCTGATGAGGGGCACATTGTGCTGATCTGAGGTCTGATGGGGGCACATTCTGCTGATCTGAGGTCTGATGAGGGCACATTCTGCTGATCTGAGGTCTGATGGGGGCACACTGGGCTGATCTGAGGTCTGATGGGGGCACAGTGGGTTGATATGGGGCCATAGTGGGCTGATCTGAGGTCTGATAGGGGTCTGACATGGAGGGCTGATGGGGTTCTGACACGGAGGGCTGATATGGGGGTCTGATGTGATGTCCTGAAATTTATGGGGGGTCTGATATGAGGTGTGATGAAAAATATTATTTTCTTATTTTCCTACTCTAAAATCTGGGGTGCGTCTTATCATCAGGTGCATCTTATAAAGCGAAAAATACGGTCAACTAAATACACCCCAGAGCATACTTTCACCCCAATAACAGAAGCTAGGATTACTGGAATTACTGATGTATCAAAGAATGCAAACAACCTAAAATCTGTAGTAATAGATCACTTTTAGTAACCCCAATTAGTGCAGCAAGGTGTAATAGAATAGCTCTTATTACCCAGGCTTTACACTCTCCTGTTGGTCCCGGCTCTCTCCCTACAGTGAGGATAATGTCTCCCTATTCTTTCCCTACACTATGAATGAGCTTTCCCTGAACTGCTCAGTTTTTTGTTTTTTTTTAATAAGTTTGTAAATTGGCGGAAACTGGTCATGAGGAGGCTTTTTATAGGGCTGTGACATCACAAGGGCTGGCTAGCTGCTGATTGGCTGTCTGCATGGCATTGTGGGTGCTCTCTCATTCCTGGGCCTCTTACTTTCACTGTAACATGTGCAGCAGTCATTTTAGAAAAAAATTAGATTCGTTACCACGAAGCGCGAGGAAATTCTACTTTGGGACAAATCGAATTTTTCTGAAATTAGGATTGAATTCCACTCATCTCTAGCACTTACTAATGTATTGTTATTATCCATATTGCCTCCTTTTCTGGCTTGATTCATTTTTCCATCACATTGTACATTGCTTGTTTCCATAGTTATGACCACCCTACAATCCAGCAGTGGTGGCCGTGCTTGCACACTACAGAAAAAAAGCACCAGCCTATGTGTTCTCTCACGGTCCCGACAACCAGAGAGGCCAACGCTTTTTTGTGTAAGCACGGTCACTGCTGATAGATTGCAGGTTGGTCGTAACCATGGAAACGAGCAGTGTATAATGTGATGGAAAAATGAATCCAGCCAGCAAATGAAGCAATATGGACAATCACAATGCATTAGTAAGTGCCTTGTATTAACCTTCTCTACATGATAAATGTCACTTGCTGAAGTGAGACAACCCCTTTAAATAAAGTAGTGTTTATATTTACTGAGTGTTTTAGGGGGTGGATTTTTCGTTTTTTGCTTGTCTTTTGTTTCTTGATTGTTATCTGTGACCAGAATTTATGAATGTTTTAAAAATTATCAGTGTCAATCCAAGCCCCTGAGTGGAATAGCAATGTGCTGGCAAACAAAGATCTTCGAGCAAAGCTTTGTGTGGATGTTGAACAACTCAAGATGAAAAATGTTTTTGTCAACAGACGATTAAAGAAAAAATGATAAAAGAATCCTGTGGCCGCGACAAAGCACTTGGCATGAATCGGTACCATTAATCACAGGTGTTCTCACATGGGAGTCAAAATGAATCAGGAAACTATTTTATGAAACATCACTGAATACCATTTCACACATAGAGTAACTAGCCCTGGCATGGAAGTCTGGAATCTCTGATTAAAACTGACCACAGACCCAAAGCATACTGAGCAGTCAGGCTTATAGGTCGTGCCTAGAGGTCCAACAGCTGAGGGTAGGTGTCTGGTGCTTGAAACAACCTCTCCAATCTGACCATGATGTAATGAAATCCTTTCTGCTGCCAGTAGGGAGAGTTCACTGCCTATGCATTTATTGCAGAGATGAATGGAAATCATATTCCTATGGGTTTTGCTCCACCTAGAGGTGGCTGCAAACTGAATCTTATGAGGTAATCTGCTTGTGTTTTAGTGTCATTGAATGAGGCGAAACTGTGAGGAGATACTCGTCACAGTTTCCAGCGTTCTCTGTGTGAACACCATGCCAAGAAGGGACACAACCTTTCTCCTCATGCTTACATAAGATAAACTATGTCCACATGAATGGCATTGAAGCATTCCATCGAAAAAATGGAAGGTGGTTATCACACGGCTGCCCCACAGTCTTTGCCGTGGAATCTATGCCAAATTCTGTGGACATGTACCTCCATGTGAACTTGCCCTAAAGAAAGGCAGTGCATTTGATACCCTTACATTTCAACATATTTAAATGAAAGAGATTTCAAGTATAGCTACAATTTCCCTTAATTACGCTTTTGACCCCTGCAGTGTCCAGGGGTGTTAGATGTTAACCAGGGTTAGCAATTATCAACAAATTGCTTGGGAGTAGGATTATTTAGCAGTCCTCACTGTGTACCTCTTTAAAAGATTAGGGACCAGATTTATCACTAGGATACTCCACATTTGTGGTGTAAAAAAGTCGCAAACTGCTGTTTCTCCATCAACCTCACCACTTTCTCAAAAAAGGAGCAAAGCAGGGAGGCAGCAGGGCTGATGGCCCCACCACATTTACCATCTTCTACATCAGGGGCTGGTGTAGATTTCATTTGACGTGCACAAACTATCTACCAGGCTATGATAACTCTACCCCTATGTGTTTGCCCATGAAGTGTGTGTCCTCCAAGCCTATCTACTGCAAAATGTATGCAGTCTGGCCCAGTAGTCAAGTTGACTGGCTTGTCTCTGGATTAATCCTTTGTCTATTTATTTGGCTCCCACTGACTTTCCACATGGGGCATGGGCTTAGGACTCACTGGCATTGCACTGGCAAACATATGGCATTTGAATCCCAAATAGTGCATACAACCCACTTCATCATAGCTCAAAGGAATACAGACCCTGTAAACTGACACAGATCGCAGAATAGATCCCCTTAATAAACACAGACCACATACCAGATTCTTCTTTTATATAGACCAACCTCAAAATACAGGGCCCTAACTGGACAATCCCTCTAAATACAGACCATAATCCTGATTATCCCCAAAATTCAAACCCCAGACGACACTATCCAAAACATACAGACTTCGGATGAGATTTACGCCCAAAAAGGCAGACTCAAAGCAGCCTAACCTTAAATGCATTACTGTCAGTAGATTTGCCTACTCTTCCAGGACTTCAGAAGATCTGTCCTTTTCCAAGAGAGTTGGGAAGTATGAGCAAAAGATGATATATAATATATAAGGCTTTAACAGGAGGGCGTCTTGAGGGCAGATTTCCAAATCTCCCTCTGCTTTCTCTAGCATCAACCTTGGCACCACAAATTAAACCAAGCAATTAAAATGAGACAAGTGATGTTTGCCTCAGCATGGCCACATTGACTTATTCTACCACACTAATTGGGAGACCATAATTAAATAATAGATTCAAATTTTTGCAAAGAAAAATTAATTAGGAAGCGACATGATATTTTCTGTTTGAAATCAAAATCTTGAAATTCTGCTCTGAGTGAAGATTATTTGGATTGGGGGAGCAGGCCTGGGGTGGGGGCTTCTCTCACTTGACTGCATTGACTCAGAAACACAATTAACAGTTTTTGTCCTTCTGAGATGCAGGTAACGCTGTTGACCGACCGGGTGCGAAATCCATATTATTCTACTGTCAATTACAAGAGACAGTGAGCTCTAATTTATTTTTATCCAGTAAATTGCTTTTTTTTAAATATCGCTCTGTGTAAAGGGGTTGTCCAGAAAATATGGCTGCTTTCTTCTAGTGAATTAATTTATCTTTAACCAGTCATATCACACTTGCTTTTCACCAATGACTCAAAAATATAATGAACAAAATCTAATGGGTTAGGCAGGTGGCCAATGGTAATTGCAGTTATTTTGAAAGTTAAAAAAAATTATACAATGAACATCAAGATATATAAAAAGACTTGGTTCATTAACCCCTCCCCCCTTTCCCCATATCCTTGTAGATAATGTAACTGCCAGGCCATCATTAAATGATAGGGCTTGGAACAGAACGTACAACTTTTTGTTTCTTGGCTAAGTCACATCTACAATTACGGGTGAAATTAGATTTAAAAATATCCTTAATTCAAGGCTACAATGAGAGCGTATTAACTCAGCAATGAGGTTGTGACTTAAAAGCCTCGTATTGAGCGTTCCTTTTCAGTCTTGCCAGCTAGGTTACTACGTGGCCAGGATATGATTCATTAATAGGAACATGAGTAAAAGTGCCTGTTTTTGGACTTATCTGTAATTATCGCCTCCCCTGCAGTTCATTTTTTTCCCATCTTTGATTCAGGGCTCAGAGATAAGAAAGCCATCGCATCGGACCTGACACTGGTGAGTGATCCAAGAACAATGTAGAATTATTGTACTACTGCACTGAGTTCCTTGTATTACACGTTCACTTGCTCTTTGTTACAAGAGCAGGACCATGGGCTCATATTTGGACCATATGAGCTTTCTGCTAGTTTCTATTGGCCCCCCTGTTCACAATCAAGTAGTGTGATCATTAGCCGAATTCCAAAGACTGTAGGAACATGGTGTTGAATGCATGTAAAGACCCTGTGGAAAAGGCTCCTTGTAAAGGTTGAGATTAGGAGGAAAAAACAACGCTTTCTTTTGGCACCTTCCTTTATCGGCTTCTTACTAGTCACCTTGGTTTTCTTCTATGGCATGTACACTGAGCCTCCAAGGTATCAGTTACCAGAGACAACTTCTTGTTGTTAGATCTCTTTTGATCTTTTGGATCTAATCAACAAATATACTTAAAGAGGACCTTTCACCGTTCCTGACATTCCTGTTTTAATATCTTCATGCATTCCCCACGTTCTAACAATTCTGGAACATCTATTCTTATGTCTCTATGTTGTGCCATTCCTTTATTATTTGCACTAGAAGTTATGAATGAATTGCTATTTGCCTTCAGTAAGGGAACAGAGGGGAGGTAACCAGTTGGGGGTGTGTCCCTGCACAGTCTGAACATGACAGCACTGATTGGATAGAGTCAGACTGTGCAGGTACACACCCCCAACTAATCACCTCCCTTCTGTTCCTTTACTGAAGACAAATAGCAATTCATTCATAACTTCTAATGCAAATAATAAAGGAATGGTACAACATAGAGCCATAAGAATAGCTGTTCCAGAATTGTTAGTACGTGGGGAATGCATGAAGGTATTAAAACAGGAATGTCAGGAACGGTGAATGGTCCTCTTTAAGCAGTGGTGAGCAACTAGAGACTTTGTGGACAGTCTTAGTCCATGCAACCTCATTAGACAGCTTTCAGGTAACTATTTGAGATGATCAACCAAAAGAAAGGATCCCATGGTCAGAGCAAAGTGGAATCTGGAGATTTGTGGACATGTATAATATCCATGGGAAAGAAGAAAGGAACTACTTGGAGCAGCTTCCTTCATGGGCTTTTAAGTAGTCATCTTGGATGCCTGTATGGTTTATATGTGCTCCTATGTGTAAGGTATTAGACATTTTGTTAACAGATCTGTTGGACTTAATCAGCAAGATCTGGCCTATTTATGGGAGATGTTGGAATACTACTGCTCCTTTAAGGCTCTGTCTGCCTTAGATAAACCCTTTGCTTATTCCCTGTTTGAGCTTAGTACCCATCTCTGTAAGTCAGATCACAAGGCCATTTCAAATAGATTCTCCTCTGGATAACAGTTTGTCTATAAGATTGCCAATCATTTGATGGCATATAGCTCATGTGTACATGGTCCTCACATTTGCCATACAACCAAATGCCTCTCCATGCTTCAGTGATTTTTTTTTTGGTCACTTTAATTCCATAATATAAATGAACATAATGTATCACATGGACATCACTCATCATCATAGTAATAAGATATTCTCTGATTAATTTTCTGTAGGAAAGTGACTTTTGTTCCAAACTTATAGAACAAGTGAAACTGGACATGCGCTTAAATGACAGAGAAGACAAAAGTGGACCAAAAAATTCTACAACCTCCTGGTAGATAAAGAAATTGGCCAACATTTACCAATGTCAGATTTCCTAGATTCTGTTGTAAATTGTGCCAAAATGTCAATCAATTTGGCATATCTAGGTTTAGAGAAATCATATACGCCTAGCATGCTTATCTGGAAAGAGGTATAACTTTGTGGGATATGAGGCATGGTTTAATATGCAACATTTCTGGCCTAAATAATCCTGTCTAAACTAAGCCAACCAGTAGTAAAAGATAATTGTCTGCACCAGATTTATCATCAAGCCTGAGCCCCTGTTAGGAACGTGGCTACAATGGAAGCAGGGGAAGCAGCTGCTATGGGGCCCTGGAGGACACTAAATGGATTTATTTCCAGGGCCGCAGGGAGCGGTGAGTATGGTGCTCCTAGTCCTAGCACTGGTATTACTCACCGCTCCAAAGTCTTCTTCTCCGGGCGCCTGCATTGTACTAAGTCCTGGCAGCACACTGCTTCAGGACTAGACGTAGTGTCCATAGGAGCTCACTATAAACTGACACTGTGCAATGTTAGGTCACAGTATATTCCGCGCCTAGACACAGAGCTGCACAAAGAGTGAGATGCCCGTAGGAGGAGAAGATAGTGTTTTTTTTTTGTTTAGTGTGAGGTTTGCCTTAAGAAGACCAAGGGGGGAAGGGGGTGGGGGGACTGTCCGTTCTAAAATTTGCTGTGGGGTCCAGTCCTAATTACGTCACTGGCCCCTGTCATCAATCTGGTGCAATTCTAGACAGCCTGTCAAGCTTATGTCATCAATAGGTTTAGTAACTCTGCTCCACTGGGTCTTAGTTATCATACGTAACAGAAAATCCAGCCTTGTTGCCCATAGCAACCAATCAGAGTTCAACTGCAATGGACAACAAGGTCAGATTTTTTATTTTTTGCTTCCACTGGAAAAATGTTTTTAAATACCTCCACATGTCTATTTCCTACTTGTCGAGCTGTACCATAGCCCGTAAACTGTGTCTGACTCTCACTTCTTATTCTTCCTTGCGTACTGATACAACACAGCTCATCAGCCAAAGAGAAAAGAAAGAGCAGAGAAAGACAAGAGGAAAATGCAAACAAAATTCAAGTGCAAAAAGATGACAATGAAGATGAAGAATGGGCCAAAGCCAAAGGAAAGGTTAGAAATAGGGTGTGATACAATCAACTTTTTGAATTTGTCCTCTCAAATGGACTTTTCCATTATAATAGGTAATGGCACCTTATTAGGATGTGCCATCACTTATTGATGAAGAGGCTGGACTCCAACTGATCTCTAGAAAGGAGCTGCAGAGCTGGTAACGCATAATGACCCCTTAGACTTCTTCTTTGCTGAGTGTTACCCCCAGCTGTGTACTGATCTGAAAATTGCAACTGATATGAATGGATTTGGGTTGCAGTTCTTGTTTAGGAATGTGTTGGTGGTGTAAAAAAAGGAAAACCCAAACTGATTTACTAGGATGCAGCAGATCTAGTGGGCGGTCCCAAAGATTGGACAAGATGTAATTACTTATTGTTATGGTGGAAATCCCTTTAAAGGGAGTTTCCAGAAACAGTCCTTATGATAAGTCATCAATGTATAGTTGGTGTGGATTCAACATTGGAGACTGCCACAATCAGCTGAAAAAACCAACAAGGCTCATATGCCAGTACTAGGGACACCCACACTTTAAAGAGGTTCTCCTGGAATTAAGAAAATGAAAATACTTAAATATTACTTTATTATAAATATATTCCCAATTACCTTTCATTAGTTATAATGGCTCATTTTGTCTAGGGATCAAGAATTAGGAGAATAAAATGGCCACCGTCCTATTAGTACACACAAAACCTGTCCTAATCACAGAGCAGGACAATTTACTTCAGAGCACTGAGCTAAAGAGCTGCCTTATCCTCCTCTCTGCTCTGCTTGTCAGATATTACGATCCTGAATACCGCTGATAAGAACTTCATGAGTCATGAAGTACTGAGAGGATGGACAGACTGTGGTAATATTAAACTGTATTCAGGATCATAATCCCTGACAAGCAAAGCAAAGAGGAGGATGAGGCAGCTCTTTAGCTCAGTGTTGTGAAGTAACTTGTCCTGCTGTGTGATTAGGACAGGTTCTATGTGTACTAATAGAAGGCCATTTTATTGCCCCTGATAATTGTTCCCTAGACAAAATAAGTCATTATAGCTAACTAAAGTTATTTAGCACATCTACACACTGAGGAGATTAAAACTGGTGTAAAGGAAAACTGACAATTGCCCATAGCAACCAATCAGATTTCATATTTCATGTTTCAGGACTCCTTTGGAAAATGAAAGGTGAAATCTGATTGGTTGCTATGGGCACCTAAGCTGGTTTTCCTTTACACCAGTTTGATAAATCTCCCCCTTGGATTTTTGACCATTCTTCCAGGCAAAGCACAGCAGTCTTCAAGTCATGCCTCAGTTGGATTGAATTCAGGGCTTTAACTGGGCCATTCAGAGACATTTATATTTCTCCCCTTAAACCACTGCAATGTAGCTTTAGCAGCCATAGTACTGCTCGATGGTGAGCCTCTGGCCGAGTTTTGAATCTCTGGCAGTCTGAAAGAGAATGTTCCTGTATACCTCCATCTGCAATTCCTTCAGTCTTGACCAGCTTTCCAGTCTGTACCGATGAACAGCATGCCCACAGCATGATTCTGCCACTACCATTCTTCAGTGTGGTAATGGTTATTCTAGGGCAGTGGTGGCGAACCTATGGCACAGGTGCCAGAGGCGGCACTCAGGGCCCTCTCTCTGGGCACCCGCGCCCTGGAAAAAGTCTATGGTGTACCAATATGCTTTAGACTTTTCCTGCCATTCATCGGCCTAGGGAGCACTATGAACAGCACAGGCAGCATATTGAATGTAGGCAGGCTATTATAACTAAATGATAAAGTACATGGAAGATATACCTTATTGGATTGTAGTATTTAGGTTTAATTGCCATGTGGGCACTTTGCGATAAATAACTGGGTTGTAGGGTTGCAGTTTCGGCACTCGGTCTCTAAAACGTTCACCATCACTGTCCCAGGGTGATGGGAAATGCTGGGTTTGTGCCACACATGACCATGATGGTCTCATCTGACCAAAGAACCTTCTTCTATATGTTAGGGAAGTTTGGCACATGCTGCTTCTGCAGTGGCTGGGTTTCAGGTGGCCCCGAAGGCTACACTGGTTCCCCTGGACACCTTCGTGGTGACACCACATGTTGCTTCTCTCCGGAGGTGATGATAAGGGTGGTGCAAACCAATGGGAAATAAGTCCAGGGAGTCAGGGTTTGCAGTAAACCAGTGTGCCTCTTTACTGGAGGAACTCAAGTGCAAAACAGTACAGTAAATGCACTGATCTGGCTTTTCCAGTCTCTTCTAGTAGCAGAAGGTTCTGAGATAGCTGTCCCTTTCTTTCATAGAAGGCTCGTACCGTGGCCCAGGGTCTGTGGCTTAGTTGTCCAGCTGGCTTGGCTGGACCAGACTGTATTTGTGGTATGATAGAACATAGGGTGGATACATATGCATCTTACAACATTTCAGTATTATTTATTTTTAAAACTGTAAATTAAAATCCATGTTAATTCCAGATATAAAGTTATAAAACAGGAAAAAAAACTAAGGGGGTGAATACTTTCACAAGGCACTTTATAGTATTATTGATTTGTTCACTATCTTTATTATATGCTGCAGGTTGAAGAATTCTTAGATTTTCCTGGAGTCCTTGCTGCTATAGCCTTTAGGTAATTATACATGTGTTCAGATTGAAGATAAATATAAATTATCCAAAATGTCTTGCTAATTTTACTGGTCCTCTAGGGTTGTATGAGGTCAATTGTTTTATTTTTCCTAGAAACAGTGACCCCTTTGTCTTCACACTTCATTACAGCTTAGGCTACTTTCACACTAGCCTTAGTACGGATCCGGCGGGTGAAGGGACCCGCCGGATCCGTACTGAATAATACAACCTTGTGGATCCGTAATTCCAGATCCGGTTGTATTATCTTTAGCATCTTTTAAACGGATCCGGAATAACCTCTATTGAAAGTCAATGGAGGATGGATCCATTTACAAGTGTGTCCACTTGACTTGCATTGGGGGTCATTCCGGATCCGTTTAGGTGCGGATAACTAGTACGGAGAGCAAACCGCAGCATGCTGCGGTTTGTTCTCCGGTCTGAAGACGGAACGGAATGCTTTTAGGAGCATTCCGTTGTCTTCAGTTCAGTTTTGTCCCCATTGACAATGAATGGGGACAAAACTGAAGCGTTTTATTTCGGTATTGAGCCCCTATGACGGAGCTCAATACCGGAATTCCAAAACACTAGTGTGAAAGTAGCCTTAGTTCCCTTCAAGTGCATATCAGACACAACAAATGGACAATAGCTGATCTCATATAACCCCTTTCAAGCTAGGTTGTCCACCTTTTATTACTTGAAGGCCTTTCTTCAGGATAGGCCATCAGTAGATGACCAGTGGGAGTCTGATACCATGCACCATGCCGATCAGTTCTTCGGCAATAGCTCCAGAACCAAAGGCAGACAGATGTGTCTATATTGTAGTTGGCTGAGCATGTCACTGCAATGATGCTCCCATTCACTTTAATAGGAGCACCACTGTAGTGATGAGCTTGATCCACTACAAAGTGGACACAGCTGTCTGAGGTCCCACGGCTGGGACTTGCTCCTATCTCTAGGGACAGCCCAAAGTGAACAGAGAGCAGCCATTAAAGGGAACCTGTTTTATGGTGTCCTAACTAAGGGCAATATTAACTAGTGGCAGGTCCTCTTAGCAAAATCCTGGGTAACTTTCTGTGACTGGCACAGCCATTTTGCTAAAATCTTGCGCTAAGCAGCTCAAGTTCATGCCAATGAGTCCCCGTATTCATGATCTCCTGGGTGTCCCTACCCATCTGACGCTGATTCATATGAAAAAAACTGTCAGAGGCAGGTTGGTGGGGAGAGCCGTGAGCTCTCTGGTGACAGTTTCCCTTAAACTGCTATGAGTTCCAAAAACAGCCGAGCACTGGCTCACCTATTTCCGTCAGTCCCATTGTGGTGAACAGTGAGTTGGCCACACTTGTGCACTACGCTCTTCATTCACCACTATGGGACTTCGCTCAGCTACTTTCAGAACACCCATAGCAATGGAGAGCACGCCACTCATGCGAGGTGCTCTCCTTCACTTTGGTGGCCCCATTCTTTAGATACTGTAGGCGGTGAGACTTGCACCTATTTGACATTGATTGGCATAACCTAGTAATATGCCATCGGTTCCCAGGTGAGCCAATCCCTTTAATAAAGGATGGACAACCCCTTAAGCCACTCATATCAGCAGTGGTTCTAGTACTGCCATTATTCTACATTGTTATAATAAAAGATAAAGATATACAGTGTATATATATATATTAAATTATCATTGTTATCACAATGTAGGGATGAAACAAAAGCCAATCAACCTTCACAAAGCTCCACAAGAAATGATGGACCAGTGTCTCAGTGTCATCCAGTGAGTATAGTATCAAGTCTTTTGGGTATATATGTATATAGTGATATGGACCATGCTAGTATAACCTGGGTATCTCCTGTATATAATTATATATGTACAGCTGGTATAAGTTACACATCTTCTTGTATAAAGTGATATGGACCATGATGGTATAACCTGGGCATCTTCTGTATATAATTATATATGTACAGCTGGTATAAGTTATATATCTTCTTGTATATAGTGATATGGGCCATGCTGGTATAACCTGGGTATCTTCTGTATATAATTATATATGTACAGCTGGTATAAGTTATACATCTTCTTGTATATAGTGATATGGACCATGCTGGTATAACCTGGGTATCTTCTGTATATAATTATATATGTACAGCTGGTATAAGTTATACATCTTCTTGTATATAGTGATATGGACCATGCTGGTATAACCTGGACATCTTCTGTATATAATTATATATGTACAGCTGGTATAAGTTATACATCTTCTTGTATATAGTGATACTTCACTGCATAAGTCTTAGCACCCCAGAAAAATTCAAACTAACATTTGGGGCTTGATGCCAGGCAATGAGGCTTCTGTTATCCGGTTAATAGGAATGATGGGATGTTGTCCATAGTGCAAATCTCTGATGCTGAAGATTTTTATTACATTCTGCTGGTTACATTTGGGACGGTTCCCAGACACTCAGTGCTTCTGACCAGGCCCAATTTGGAAAGATAAACAAAATAATTGATATCAGCATTTTGTGGTTTGCGCTCATCAGCTGTAATTCCAGCATGTTTAATTGGATCATTTGTCTCACTTATTACCATGCATTATGATAACACCTGCGTGTATTTAGACCAGGACACATATGGTCATAGGAGCATGTGAGGATAAAGCGACTTCAGTCATGAATATTGAGTCTGTCAGTGGAGCAGATCATGTTGTGTGATTGTCAAATAGGGATATATATTTACCCTTTAAATCTGCAGAAAAAGTTAAGTAAGGGTCCATTTACAATACTGCATCTGCTTTGCGAACCGCAAGGTGTACAAATACAGTACATAAGAACACTTTTACTCAACAATACAATATAACAGTTAGCCTTTTGCAGTGATCCTGCTCTGGGGTACTGCATACACAGTCCTGCTGCTCTATACCGCATGAAGCAGGTCCCTCTGACAATACATGTCAGTTCAATTCCTCCTTTTAATATGTCCTCTTGTTGGCCCCTCACTATGCAGTGGCTCCTTAACATTGACACTTATGCCAGCTTTGACTCCTTGGTGGGTCCATGCTCATGTGAGACGTCTCCTCCTGCAAACTGGCAGCCAGGAAACTTTGCTTCCCAGTAACCAGTGATATGGTCACAGTCCAGTGGTGCTGCCCTGTGCAGCAGCCCACCTACCATTATCAACACAAGGTGTAAAACTGACATACAGAGAAAATAACCAGAGTAGGGCAGCAAGTGGGGAAATATCAATGGGGCAGGAACAAACAGAAAGGGTGAAGCAAAGAAGTACCATGGGGCAATGAATGTTGCCCCCTCGCATGTATGTATAAATTCCAGAAGAAGGATATAACTGATCTGGTGAGGGCTGGCTGGAGGACATAGTACAGTCATGGCCAAAAGTTTTGAGAATGATACAAATATTAATTTTTACAAAGTCTACTGCTTCAGTTTTTATAATGGCAATTTGCATATACTCCAGAATGTTATAAAGAGTGATCAGCTTAACAGCAATTACTTGCAAAGTCAATATTTGCCTAGAAAATGAACTTTATCCCCCAAAACACATTTCAACATCATTGCAGCCCTGCCTTAAAATGACCAGCTAACATCGTTTCAGTGATTGCTCCATTAACACAGGTGTGGGTGTTGATGAGGACAGGGCTGGAGATCAATCTGTCATGATTAAGTAAGAATGACACCACTGGACACTTTAAAAGGAGGCTGGTGCTTGGCATCATTGTTTCTCTTCTGTTAACCATGGTTATCTCTAAAGAAACACGTGCAGTCATCATTGCACTGCACAAAAATGGCCTAACAGGGAAGAGTATCGCAGCTAGAAAGATTGCACCTCAGTCAACAATCTATCGCATCATCAAGAACTTCAAGGAGAGAGGTTCCATTGTTGCCAAAAAGGCTCCAGGGCGCCCAAGAAAGACCAGCAAGCGCCAGGACCGTCTCTTAAAAGTGTTTCAGCTGCGGGATCGGGCTACCAGCAGTGCAGAGCTTGCTCAGGAATGGCAGCAGGCAGGTGTGAGTGCATCTGCACGCACTGTGAGGCGGAGACTCTTGGAGCAAGGCCTGGTCTCAAGGAGGGCAGCAAAGAAGCCACTTCTCTCCAGAAAAAACATCAGGGATAGACTGATATTCTGCAAAAGGTACAGGGAGTGGACTGCTGAGGACTGGGGTAAAGTCATTTTCTCTGATGAATCCCCTTTTTCGATTGTTTGGGACATCTGGAAAACAGCTTATTTGGAGAAGACGAGGTGAGCGCTACCACCAGTCTTGTCTCATGCCAACTGTAAAGCATCCTGAAACCATTCATGTGTGGGGTTGCTTCTCAGCCAAGGGAATCGGCTCTCTCACAGTCTTGCCTAAAAACACAGCCATGAATAAAGAATGGTACCAGAATGTCCTCCGAGAGCAACTTCTCCCAACCGTCCAAGAGCAGTTTGGCAATCAACAATGCCTTTTCCAGCATGATGGAGCACCTTGCCATAAAGCAAAGGTGATAACTAAATGGCTCAGGGAACAAAACATAGAGATTTTGGGTCCATGGCCTGGAAACTCCCCAGATCTTAATCCCATTGAGAACTTGTGGTCAATCATCAAGAGACGGGTGGACAAACAAAAACCTACAAATTCTGACAAAATGCAAGCATTGATTGTGCAAGAATGGACTGCTATCAGTCAGGATTTGGTCCAGAAGTTGATTGAGAGCATGCCATGGAGAATTGCAGAGGTCCTGAAGAAGAAGGGTCAACACTGCAAATATTGACTTGCTGCATTAACTCATTCTAACTGTCAATATAAGCTTTTGTTACTCATAATATGATTGCAATTATATTTCTGTATGTGATAAAAACATCTGACAAACACACATAAAAACCAGAGCAGCAGATCATGTGAAAATATAATATTTGTGTCATTCTCAAAACTTTTGGCCATGACTGTACATACATCTACTTTATCTCCACTGCAGGGTCAGCAGCTGGTAAGTCACCCCCAGTAGTGTCAACAGCTGTTTTCAGCCAGGGTTTGATCAGGTGCCCTAGAGCAGATAGCAGAAGACTTGAAATTGCAATCTCAGGAGATTCAGGTTTGTGTCAACCACCGAGGTAAAAGGGGATTCCTTTGAGGCAAAGAAAACATTTCCAGGGCCTGATGCCTCACCGTCACTTATAAATATAGGACAATTACAAAATTTGATAAATTCCCTTGCTGTCTTGATATTATCTGGTCAGTGACTAAGGTGGACCCCTATAAATACCCATCAGAAAGGCCCTCAGTGCTCAGTAAAGGGGAAAGGGTGTACAGGGGATGAGCCCTTGGGGGCACTATGCTCTGGTATCAGAAGGTAGTGGCAGGGTAGAAATCTGAATTTTTGACTTGGACGTGGGCACTGGAGTGAGATTTTCATTTTTTTAGAATCTGTGATCCAGCACTTTTATAGCTGTGTCTGGCTCAAGACCAAAAAGATTTCCAAAGAAGATCCCCCACCAAAGTTATCTTCTCTTGTCATACATTCAGTAGTTACATGGTAGGGTTAACAGTAAAAGAAGAAGCCAGTGTCATCATTATTGAGCTGCCTCAGCCGGGCTGCATACAAATTTGGCCACTGACTGGAAGAGGTCTGTGTCCTGCACAGCACTGCTGACAGCAGAATGGAGGTAAGTATTTGTATCATTTTTATTTGCTAGCATGCTGCTTGGCCACAATGGAGGCATTGGAGGCACTAAAAAGGGGTAATTTTTTTATACTGGCACACATTATAAGGGATCATTTTTGTACTGGCACACTTTATAAGGGAGCATTTTTGTACTGGCATTTTGGCAAATTCAGGCTTTCCCAAACTGAAAATGGGTGTTGCTTATGTAAGCCCCACCAATAAGTGGGCAGCCCCTAATTTACCCAACTAATTTATCCTATGATATCTATGATATCTGTGGGCATCTTCTTCCTGGAAGCATTGGAACCCCAGGTACATAGTTACAGATGTAGCAGAGCTAAAAGGAATGGTTAACGCATTAAGTAAACAATAGCAAGAAATGTTAATTTACTTTTACTATGACTTTTGTCACAAGAGAACACTGGGACATGTGTTATCACAGTTCATTTTGGCTTTGCTACCTCTGGGATACAGAGGTAGTCACATTTAGCAACATCCCATGATTATATTACACCTATGCTCTCAATATCACAAGACTGCTGGACATCAGAAAATTATGATGGGAGTCCTAACTATGATATTAAAGGGGGCATCTCATAGAGACAGTCTGTTTTACATGCTTCATTAGGGCATAAATGGGTGGGTCTTCAGCTTGGGTGCACCCTGTACAAGCCATAGTGAAGAGCCAGTAAAAGCTTCGGTTGATCTGGCTCATCCATGGATTAAATGACCGAGCATTCACTTGAATGATGTAATACAATATTTCACGAGTGGCCGCTATTCTTCCATAGAGTGCAAATGATTACAGGACATTCTCACTTTGAAGTAAAATATGTTCTGCTCATCCCAGAAGGAATATTTGTATAATTATTATTTATATTGATTGTATTATATGATTAAGTATGATATTTATAATATATTGTTACTGTGTGATTTTCAGAACACCATTCCCAACACCAGACACAATGCAATCTTCTTGAGAGACCATGAAAAAGCTGCCGAGGCCATACTGTGGAATCCTTCTTATCAGAAGGGCAAACAACCTCAAGTGATGGAGTCTCAAAGGTCTACCACAAAATCCCAAGCCCGTGGTACAAAGATGGTGAAGAAACATAAGAGCCTTGTAGACAGCATAGTACCAGAGTCCAATACTGTTACTGAAAGATGACCGTGTGGAGAAGTTCTTTTGTGTCACTGTACTGTGTACATGTGTATTATGGGATATGGTCATTTATGTAACATTACATAACATAGACTTTGTTGTTCTTTTTAGCTTGAGAACTTTTCCACCTAAATTTATTTCTAGAAAAAAATTTGAGCCTCATTGTCCCCTCTCTGTCCTTTTGCTCTTAGCTCATCCATCCAGTTACTAATTAAAATATTTTGGAAAATCCCATCTTCAGTGGGTAACATAGTAAAACTTTATACTGTAGCACATGTGAATTAATGGGCCTACATATCATAGACACCCAAAACCACTGCTCTGGACCTGGCAGACAAAGGAGCCCATTATAGGTTGACCAATATCATTCTTCCTCATGGGTAGTCAACCTGTTTCCTTATGGGTGGAGTCATTCCGCTTCGTCATGGATGATGTCATCCAATTTGTGCTTTGCATAGGTGTCAACAAAGGATGAGGAACCAGCCCAAGTGTTACCACACTCTTCTCACTTAAAAGGCATGGAGGGGAAGACATTAAAATCTAGGCTGGTTATATTTTGGGCTGAGGAAGACAGCTCCATTTTGATCCCACTCAACACATCACATTTTCCAAAATTATGGTCAAGGCCAGAGGCATAACTAGTAAAGGGTGGGCCTTGTATCAAATTTTAAATATGCCCCCCTTCCTTGAGCATTAACATTATGCAGCAAAATGAGAACATGAGGCCTAAGTCTGTTAAAGAAGTGTAATAGCTCCAGCGGTACCTACCTGTTTTTGCTTATTTTGCTGCAGTGATATGCCATATATCCTCATGACCACTGAGGCCAGTGACTGGCAACAGTGGTTATATAAAAGTATGTGATATCATCACTGCTGGACAACACTGGAAGGTTGGTGCAGTAGCTGCGGGAGGTGTAACAGTTGATATCATTTTATTACATTTCCTACTGTTATGCTAATTTTATACACTCCAAGATAACTCATAATGTTTTCTGGTCCGTGAAATATATATACAGTATTATGTGCATACACACATGATATATGCAATCACATACCTAATATATATAGAAAAATATATGCAATAACATATACAAAAAAGTATATAAGGTATAGAATAGCAGTGTTGAGCCACAAATGTATATATGGCTTCTCATTCTGGGACTTATGGGAGACAGATATCACTCCATGGCATCAGTCGGAGGCATCTGTTTAACCTATACATAATGGCGTTTAAAATTTAAGTGGAGGCCATAAATGGGAACAGCCCTATGTAAATAAACCATAATACATATTCTGTCACTTATTACATTTACAGTACTGGAATTATAGAAAACACATAAATATATGTGCAAAATATATGCACTCATATTGATGAAGGGTGTCGGACCCCTGCTGATCTGATATTGATGACCTATCCTGAGAATAGGTCATCAATATTAAAATCCCAGAAAACCCTTTAATCAGTGGGCTTGTTTTTTAAATCAATGGGGCACTTTTTAACGGCTGTTTAGACAGGAGTGCACCAGTCAAGCGGTCCATTAAAAACGGTACACTGTAAAAAAAAAAAAAAAAAGTAATTCAGGAGCGAGTGTCCTAGCACATTCAAATGGATGAGGCGGGTACAATTTTTTTTATTTGTTGCCACTAACAGGGGTGGGCGGCATTATTGGACATTAATGACACTATTATGGCCACTATTAGAAAGTATATACAGGCCAATGAGGCCATTATATATACTGGGGGGCACTATGTGGGCTAATATAGATACTGGGGACTCTATGGGGGCTATTACAGATACCGTGGGCACTAATGGGGCCATTATATGTCCAAGGGGCACACCAGAGGGACATTATATACACTGAGGGCACTGCAGGGTTGAAATAATATATACTGAGGGCACTGTATGGGTTGGGATTTAAAACAAAGCTGTTTTAATGTCTGTTTTTCAAAATGGATGCAGAATGGTAGCTAAAAAGGGATAGACGGGCAGAAAATGGATGCATACAGTGATTCAAAATGGACATGAATCCATTTTAACATCCTGTAGCAACCACTGTGGCTGGTACAGTAGTAGTTACACAATGGTCAAGGCAGGGCCATTGCTAGTGTGTCAAAAGATTTGGGGCTCAAGCCCCAGGGCATATGTGCTTAGTTTTTAATCCAACCCTCCAGCTGCATACTACATACATCCTACATGTGATGTCTCCTCTAATGTAGATGTTCTTTTTTCTCATCTTCTCCATTCAGTCCATCTTCTCCATTACCACACCCTCCAAAACCTTGAATGTTCTCCCGTGTCCTTCAATAAAGACACTTGAAAACTAACTTTTTTGTTGGAATGAGGGTTCGTCACAGCTTTCTACGTATGACGGTTGGTCAAACTTTCACTGGATAACTAACATGGAGAAGGGTAAGAAGCAGTATGCCAACCACCATTTTCCAGTGAGCAAGTCTTCTCCTCCACTCTTTATTTTTTTACTCCACTGACCTCCAGCTGTGACTTGAGCAACCAAGAAACACTGAAAAAGAACAATATACTGCAAGCCAAAACCAAATGGCATAAAGAACAGCAAGAGGGCAGAGGGTGGGAAATTCTGATGAGGTGTCGGATAAAGAGGCAGCACCAAGGTACCAACCTCTTTTATCCCTTCAATGAAGGGAGGGTGCAACATCTACCATTTAAACCTATAACCATACCAGGGGGAGGGATGCTAAGTGCCTTAAAAGATTACATAATAAACCACTGAGGGTCATACAACCCTGTGGGCTGCCCCACATAAAACCCCTCACTGCCAGAAATTCATTGACACCTTTCACCCTACCAGTGTCCCATACAGTCTAGATACTTTCGCTATACACTATGGTGTGTGACATACAGAGAACAGCTACCACACCCTTAAAAACCTTGAATGACCACATGCTTCCCTTAATAAAGAAGACACCTGACAAGTAACTTTTTGGGTTGGTCATAGCTTTATTAAATTCTCACTCGATAACCAAATAACATGCGGAAGGGTATGTAGCAGTATGCCAACCATCGTTTTCCACAGGGCAAGTCCGCTTTCCCCTCCATTCCTTACTTTTCAACATACCAACCTCCATGGAGCTCCGATCACCAGCCAATAAAAACAGAGCCTCCTCCATCCAGTCTTGCAACCCGGACAGGAATATGTCAAGTATAATTTCATTTAAATGGACCCAATCTGGCCTCATCAGTCATTGATTGTCACTTGCCAGCTTCCAGTGTCGAACAACTACACCAGTGTGTGAATGAACGAATCGGGCAATCTGCGTGTTAACTGTTCTCCATGCCTTCTCCAACTGAAGGAACTATTGCAGACCATACAATTATAATTTCAGAAAAGAACCTTGGTATCTGTTTCAGGTCAGCCCGGGTGAGGGGAGTGAGCTCAGTCAATTTTAAAAAACAGAGATCATTACTCCCCAGTGTGGATAACCAGGATTGGACAATTTAACACCCCAGTCTCTGGCAGTACCTGTGACCAGAGAAGACCACAAACACCCAGATAAATCACATCCATATTACGGAAGCCCAGGCTTTAGCCACCTGGCCTGCATTCTGCTCTCTGTGCTGCCCAAACAATATAGGAATGGCCCAACAATTAAATCATCGAGTGATGAGGTTCTGGAAACAAAGCAGTCAAATTAAAATTTCAGGACAGACATAAGTGGCAAAACAAGCAGATTTCTATCTGCCAATGCACTGCACTTCAGATTCTGGCAAACCCACCCTGGCAGCTTGAAACGCAGCATGAAACACAGTCACTTCAAAACAAGAAGAGCAACCGCATTCAGTGGTCTGAATTAACCCCTTCAACCCCAGGCCTGTTTTCACCTTCCTGTCCAGGCCATTTTTTGCAAATCTGACATGTGTCACTTTATGTGGTAATAACTTTGGAACGCTTTTACTTATCCAAGCCATTCTGAAACTGTTTTCTCGTCACATATTGTGCTTTACGACAGTAGTAAATTTTTGGCAAAATATTTCATTTTTATTTATAAAAAAATTCAAAATTTACCAAAAATTTGGAAAAATTTCCAAATTTCAATTTCTCTGCTTTCAAAATACATAGTAATACCTCCAAAAATAGTTATTTTACATTCCCCATATGTCTACTTTATGTTGGCATCATTTTATAAATGTCATTTTACTTTTTTAGGACGTTAGAAAGCTTAGAAGTTTAGAAGCCATTTTTCAAATTTTCAGCAAAATTTCCAAAACAATTTTTTTAAGCACCAATTCATATATAAAGTGATTTTGAGGGGCTTATGTAATGGAAACCACCCATAAATGACCCCATTTTAGAAACTACACCCCTCAAATTATAAAAAACTGCTGTTACAAACTTTCTTGAGGTGTTCCACAAGAATTAAAGGAAAATGGAGGTGAACATTCAAAATTTCACTTTTTTGGTAGATTATTCATGTTAATAATTTTTTTCTTGCAAGGGTTAACAGCAAACTAAACCTCAATATACATTGCTCTGATTGTGCAGTTTACAGAAATACCCCATATGTGGTGGTAAACGTCTCTATGGGTTTGTGGCAGTGGTCAGAAGGAAAGGAGTGCCATATGGATTTTGGAGGCAGATTTTGCTAGAATGGTTTTTAGGCACCATTTTGTAATTGAGAGACCCTGACGTACCTCTACAGTGGAAACCCTCAAAAAGTGACCCCATTTTGGAAACTACACCCTTCAAAGAATATATTAAGGGGGGTACTGGCCACTTTGACCCCCTAAGTGTTTTATGGAATTTGGAAACACTTGGCTGTGAAAATGAAAAGTTTCATTTCTTCCAATAAAATGTTGCTTTAGCCCCAAATTTTTCATTTTCACAAGGGGTAACAGGAGAAAAGCACCCCATAATTTGTTCCCCATTTTCTCCTGAATACGGCAACAACCTATATGTGGTGGTAAACTGCTGTGGGGGCACATGGCAGGACTGAGAACACAAGGAGTGCCATATGGATTTTGCAGCACAGATTTTGATTGATTGGTTTGCGGGAGCCATTAATTTTTATTTTTTTGAGTTATTGTCTTATGTGGGGGCTTATTTTTTGCGGGATGAGGTGAAGTTTTCATTGGTACCATTTTGAGGTACATAAGACTTTTTGATCGCTTGGTATTACACTTTTTGTGAGTCAAGGTGAAAAAAATAGCTGTTTTGGCATAGTATTTTTAAATTTTTTTTACAGAATTCACCTCAGGGGGCAAATCATGTGATATTTTCATAGAGCAGGTTGTTACGGACGCAGCAATACCCAATATGTCTACCATTTTGGTAAATTTTACACAATTTATTTTTGAACAGAATAAAATCTTTTTTTGTGTTGCCGTTTTCTGAGAGCCATATTTTTTTTTATTTTTCTGGCGACTGTCTCAGGTAGGGTATCATTTTTTGCGGAACAAGATGACGGTTTTATTGGTACCATTTTGGGTTAAATACGCCTTTTTGATCGCCTGCTATTACACTTTTTGTGAGGCAAGAGGGAAAAAATGGCTGTTTTGGCATAGTTTTTTTAAAAAATTTTTTTACAGCATTCACCTGGGGGCCATCTCATGTAATATTTTTATAGAGCAGGTTGTTACGGACTTGGCAATACACATTATGTCTAACATTTTTATTTTTGGAAAGTTTTACACATTAGATGCATTTGTGAACAAAATAAAATATTTTTTTGTGTTGCCATTTTCTGAGAGCCATATTTTTTTATTTTTCGGGCGATTGTCTTAGGTAGGGTCTCACCTTTTGCGGGACAAGATGACGGTTTGATTGGTACCATTTTGGGGTAAATATGCCTTTTTGATCGCCTGCTATTACACTTTTTGTGAGGGAAGGTGACCATGGTTGTTTTGGCACTGTTTTTTATGTTTTTTTTTACTGCGTTCACCTGGCGGGGTGGATGATGTGATATTTTTATAGAGCCGGTCGATACGGACGTGGCGATACCTAATATGTCTACTTTTCTTTTTTTCCCTTTTTTTTACAATTTTTTTTAACTTTATTTTGGGAAAAATGCGCTTTTTTTGTAAAACTTTATTTTTTTTGACAGATCTCAATACCGGAAAATGTAAACGCAAGTGTGAAAGTAGCCTAATGCAGTATCATCAGTCATCATTTATGTCTCCAATCCAACTGCCTACCATGCACACGAACATATTTTTTTCCGTTTCTGTTCCATTTTTTTTACAGGTCTGTATGGGGAGCCATTCACTTCAACGGAAATGACTCAGTGTCCATTCCTTTTCCGTGTGTCCACATGTCCGTTCCGCAAAAAAAATAGAACATGCCCGATTCTTGGCCATCTTGCGGACAAGGACAGGCATTATTACAATGGATCCACATAAAAAAGGATGCAATCCTTATGTCATGCAGATGTCATCCGTTTTTTTGGGGGGGATACATGTTTTCCGGACTGCAAAATACATACTACGCGTCCTCCAACTGCTGTTCACATCTGTATGGCCGAGTCCCATGAAAAGTGCAGGATGCACACATATCGCATCCGTATTTTGTGGATCCTTGATTTGTGGACTGCGAAACAGATACGGTCGTCAGAGGTTTTTCCACAGTCACAGGAAAAAAGTCACCTATCTTTTGGACTGTCCAGAAAATATTCTGAATGGATGGCAACCCTGACGATCGTGTGAATGACCCCTAAAGGGGTTTTCTGTGATTTTTATGTTGATAATCTCAGGATAGGTGATCAGCTGTCTGAGGAGGCTGCAGCAGTCCAGTGAGTGCCGTGGCCTCCTCACAGCTTACCAAGAATGGGATTAAGCTGCGCCTAGGCCACGGCACTGATGAACATGACGTCACTGGCCTAGGAAAAGGTCACCTCACTAAACAACCAGGTGTCGGACCCCCGCTGATCTGATATAGATGACCTATCCTGAGCATAACTCATCAATACCAAAAAATGTCAGAGAACATATCATGAAATGCACTGCTACTCATGATATTCTGCATTAAATCCAGATAATTAATGAACGAGGTGATTCTGATTATATGTCCTGTCATGACAAAACATTTCTTGTAATCTGCACATCGTCCGTATAATCTCATCTGTAGTGAAAGCTGCATGAGATTATATACTGCAGACCTCTTGGCACACATAGCACATTAGTCCTCCCCCAGGGAGACCTACCACAGGCCTGAGTCAGACTTAGGGGGCCTCTTCGGTTCTCTTCTTCTGCTTTTGGGGGCGGTGTGATTGCTGCAGTATTCAGGCTCCAGTTCTAGGTTAGTTAGGGGCAGGAGGTGGCGCTGACACAATACGTTTATGTGCATGAGCCCTAATGCTTTCTCTCCTTTTGTGATCCACTGCTGATTTTGGATGCATGCAGAAACCTGATCATGTGGTCGTACCCTTAGGCCTCTTTCACATGAATGATACAAATTGGCTCAGGATGTGTTGTCAGTGAAACTTGCACCATTTTGCAAGCAAGTTCAGTCAGTTTTGTCTGCGATTGCTTCAGTTGTTCAATTTTTATCCGTGTGTTTTGATGCTTTTTTCACGTACTTGAAAAAACTGAAGTTTTACAAACAACAACTCCTAGCAACCATCAGTGAAAAACGCATTACATCCGGATACAATCCGTTTTTCATTGAAGCCCCATTCACTTCTATGGGACCAGGGCTGCATGAAAAACGCTAAATATAGAACATGCTGCGATTCTCACAAAACGCAGAAATGATGGTTGAAAAAATAAACTGCTCATGTACACAGACCCATTGAAATGAATGGGTCAGGATTCAGTGCGGGTGCAATGCGTTCACTTCACAAAACTCACTCATGTGAAAGGGGCTTTAAATGACTGAATAAAGCTTGACTGCATTTACAAAAGCCATGCCTCACAAGTCTACTCTTCACCTGGCAGGAAACTGCAGCATTCATCCTGCAAACTGCCCTATTTATACGCCACCTACAGGCAGAACAAAGCATGAAACACATAAGCTTTTACATCATAGAGTTCACTGCAAGTATAATGACTAGGTTCACACATGACTGTTTTAGTAGTGAGCATAATCGTATCCAGCACATGACTGGGCACAATTCAACATCTATAATCATCTTAAAGCCTAGAAACAGTAATTCTGGACACTCTTGTGTGGATGAGCTTTAAATCCTCTGTGTTAAAATATCACTAATAACTTTCTTCCAGGAGAAATAATTTCATTGATTAGATTTCTGATTAGGATGCAGCATCACGCGCAGGACGCTCCTGGATTGTGTTTCCTGTAGATTAGTAAATTCCATTTCTTGTTATTGGATCTTAAAGAGAAATTAAATTATGATTATCATATAACTGATGGAATCTATCCTCATTTATTATATTGCATCTTTTCTGCGCTAATTTACTAGGGCATACCTGTCACTGCTCCTGACATGCCTGGTTTAATAGCTTCATGCATTCCCCCTGTAATAACAATTCTGGAACATCTATTCTTATGTCTCTATGTTGTGCCATTCCTTTATTATTTCTACTAGAAGTTATGAATGAATTGCTAGCAGTCGGCAGTAAGGGTACAAAGGGGTGATAGCCAGTTTTTTTTAATTTTTTTTGGGGGGGGAGGGGGGGGTGTAGACCCTGCACAGTCTGACATTGGCAGCACCAACTGAATAGAGTGAGACTGTGCAGGGACACCCCCCAACTTGTTACCTCTGTACCTTTACTGCAGACTGCTAGCAATTCATTCATAACTTCTAGCAGGGGCGTCGCTAGGGCTTTTTATCCGGGGCCGCCCCGAATCTCGGGACTGGTGGAGACAGCTGCAGTGCAACCCGATCCTCTAAGGGGGCCCCCTGCTTCAGTTGGGACTCAGTTGAGTGGGGAATTTCCCAGGTTAGGAGTCCCTGCTTTGACTCCATATATGGCTATGTCCATATATGGAGTCATGAACGGTGAAAGGGGGTGTTCCCACTATGCTTGGGAACACCCTGTATATTTATAAGTCTAGTTTAGACTCTAATTTTAAAATACTCATGTGGGGATTTAAACTCACAACCTTCTACATTACAGGCAAATACCTTAACCAATGGGCTATGGAGCTCAGTATTAAGCAAATGATGAAAAACCTCATAGAAGTTCTCTTGTATAATGCAAGAGAACCTCTTAGGAGGTTTTTCAATATCAGAGAAACCTCTATGAGGTTTTTCACCATTGACTTAACGCTGAGCTCAATAGCCCAGTGGTTAAGGTACTTGCCTGTCATGTAGTAGGCTGTGAGTTCAAATCCCCACAGGAAATTTTGAAAATAAAGGCTAAATAAAGCTTAAGTACACAGCCTGTCATTTTGGGGTGTGTTTATTACTTTTTATTCAATTTTCTTGGGAGATAAAGTGTTCTGTTACACTATATAGGCGAACTTTTTTTCAATATTTTAAAAGTATGGGTGTTTTTGCATGCCTATAATGCCATTTTGTTCTTTTTTTGTGTGGAGAATGGGGTGATTTTACGTTTTTTTAAATATTTTCAAAACTTTTTTTTAATTTTTTTACTTTTTAAGTCCCCTAAGTGGACCACAACTTACAATCATCAGATGTAAATTGCTCCATTAGTCTGTATTGAAATCATTATATCACAGTTCACTGCTGCCACCTAGTGGCCTGAACTGGGATATACTAACAATGAACCTGGAAGCCTGGTACAGGCTGAGGCTTATTTACAGAACAGGGTGCTTTCACCAATCTTCGCTGGTGGAAAGCGCGCCTGAAGAGAAATCCCGCGTCAGGACGTAGTATGCTCACGATGACCTGACGCTGCATATGGGGGTTGAGTGGGCTCATATGGGGCTGATGGGGGCTGAGTGGCTGATTTGAGGTCTGATGGGGGCTGAGTGGGCTGATTTAAGGTCTGATGGGGGCTGAGTGGGGCTGATCTGAGGTCTGATGGGGGCTGAGTGGGCTGATCTGAGGTCTGATGGGGGCTTAGTGGGCTGATTTAAGGTCTGATGGGGGCTGAGTGGGCTGATCTGAGGTCTGATGGGGGCTGAGTGGGCTGATTTAAGGTCTGCTGGGGGCTGAGTGGGCTGATCTGAGGTCTGATGGGGGCTGAGTGGGCTGATCTGAGGTCTGATGGGGGCTGAGTGGGCTGATCTGAGGTCTGATGGGGGCTGAGTGGGGCTGATCTGAGGTCTGATGGGGGCTGAGTGGGCTGATCTGAGGACTGATGGGGTCGGAAAAGGTGATCTGAGGTCTGATGAAAAATATTTTTTTCTTATTTTGCTACTCTAAAATCTGTGGTGCATCTTATAAAGCGAAAAATACAGTAACTGTGTTGTTAGCGCATTATTACAAAATTTTTGGCCCCACTTTTGATTTTGCCCAGAGCCACATTTTGTCTAAAACCGGTCCCGGCTGGGGGGGTGACTGTGGGGGTTTTTATGCCGGGGGGTGTGACTGAGGGCCATATTCATTGGGGCTTGGGCCCCGGATCTTTTGAGACCCTAGCAACGTCTCTGACTTCTAGTAGAAATAATACAGGAATGGCACAACATAGAGACATAAGAATAGATGCTCCAGAATTGTTATTACAGGGGAAATGCATATTACTATTAAGGCTACTTTCATATTTAACATTACATCCAGCAGAGAATCTCAATACCAGAATTTTGCACATCAGTATGCATCCGTTCCATGTGAAATCAAAACGGATCAAAAAAATTGATCCATCACTAAATACATTGAAAGTCACTGGATGACGGATCCGTTTTTTTTTTAAGTTCCTAAAAAAATGGATCTGTCACCATTGACTTACATTGTTTTCAGTACCGAATCGTTTTTTTCCCCGTTTTTATGACCAGACCTCTTTCCATTCAGAATGCATAAGAACCAAATGGAAATATTGTCTTCCGGTATTGAGATCCTCTGCCGGATGTCAATGCTAGAAAACAACAACGCAAGTGTCAGGAGTGGTGACAAGTCCAATTCAAAGAGATATTTCACCCAAAAAAGAGCTGAAGTACTCCAGTAACATCCATAGCTTTATGCAAAATTCTGTTGATGTTCATTCAGGTTAAAAATTCTGTTCTCAAGATGCAGGATTTCACATCTCATGGTGGCACCCTGCCGGGTGAAGGTACACTCTGCTCATGTACATTTTAAGGGACATTGTGTTTGCATTAATGAGGATGAACTATGACAAGCATTATGGAAGTATAACAAGCATTATGGATCAGTTAAAAGACCAATTTAGAAACCACAATACCTTGGCCAGGATAATTTGATACTTGAGGTTAACAAACTGAATCTTTGACCAAAGATCGTGTACAACTTTTGTCTCCGCTTCAAAAATCAGCTTTTGAGCGGAAACCTAACGGACCCCATTATAGTCTATGGGGTCCCTTAGGCTCTGTTGGGCTCAGTTATGCCCCGAATCCGTCCTTTCCGTTCTCCTGCTCCTATAACGGAGCAGGAGAACGGAAGCCCTAACGGTGATGTGAACGAGCCCTAAGCCTGTTTTGAAGCCCTCAGCTGTCTTTGCTGTGACCAGCTCCTGCGGTAGACTGTTCCACAGATTCACAGTTCTTATAGTAAAGAAGGCTTGTCGCCCCTGGAGTCTGAACCTTTGCTTCTCCAGGCGGATGCAGTGCCCCCTTGTCTTTTGAGGGGATTTTACCTGGAACAGTTTTTCACCATATTTTTTGTATGGGCCATTTACATACTTATACAGGTTGATCATGTCCCCCCTTATACGTCTCTTCTCAAGACTAAACAAGTTTAACTCCTTCAATCTTTCTTCATAGCTAAGATGCTCTATGCCCCTTATCAGTTTAGTTGCCCATCTCTGCACCCTTTCCAGCTCCAGGACATCCTTTCTATAAACCAGAGCCCAGAACTGAACAGCATATTCCAGATGAGGCCGTACTAATGCTTTATACTGTGGTAATATGACATCCCTGTCCCGCGAGTCCATGCCTCTTTTAATACATAACAATATCCTGCTGGCCTTAGAAGCAGCCGATTGATATTGCATGCTATTCTGAAGTCTATGGTCTACAAGGACACCCAGATCCTTCTCTACAAGTGACTCTCCCAGTGTTACTCCCCCTAGGACATAGGAGGCATGCAAGTTATTAGTACCCAGATGCATAACTTTACATTTATCCACATTGAACCTCATCTGCAAGAGGATGCCCAAACACTCAGTGTGTCCAAGTCAGCTTGGAACTTCTGCACATCTTCCATAGACTGGACTCTACTACAAAGCTTAGTGTCATCTGCAAAAATTGAAACAGTGCTGTTAATTAGAGATGAGTGAACATGCTCGTCCGAGCTTGGTGCTCGTTCGAGCATTAGGGTACTCGTAACTGCTCGATGCTCGGACGAGTATCTCGCCATGCTCGAGGAAATGGCAACTTCCGCATCGTGCTTTTTTGGCGCCTAAAAACACAGCC
>ONZH01011962.1:0-58462 GCA_900303285.1 Rhinella marina
TGGAGACCTTCCGTTTTCATAGGGGACCCTTACCACCGTTACACACACTTGTCCTACCTTTGAATGAGTACCACTGATCACTCTCTCCAGCCTGTAACACTAGTTTTCCTATAGGTTTGGAATTGGACAGATAGACCCACTGAGTAAAAGTCCAGCACCCTTCGTCTACTGCCTCACAAAAAGGCCACTTAAACAAACCATCTACTGTATATTGATGTCAAAGTTAATATCTCTGCCTCGGGGGTCTTTCTAATCGGAAGACACATACCTATTCCGGTATTCCTCAGTCATAGGGGTACCGTCTATCCATGCATCCACTGTAGGGGTATCCACCCCATTGCACACTAAATCCCACCTCCAGGGGTTAGTGTCTGACATGACCATCTGGGTTTCCTGTTCCCAGTGGGCATAGGTGACGAAATAGTATCCCGTCACCTCCGGCACACAGTTGTCTCTCATGATGGTGATCATAAAAGACCGTATGGATGGGGGACCCCTCTAACTGAGTATACCTTAGATCCTTGGCATCGGTCCATACCTTTAAAACTGTTGCTCGGTACAAGCCTTCCAGTTTTACCGGACCACTCTGATCATTCCATAAGGCCTGACCAGAGTTTGTACAATTTAACTTTAACATCATTACACTGGTTCGTAAGTAATCTGTGGACACATGTCCCTGAACATAACTGGATTCCCTAGTGATAATCATCTGGGAATCCCTCAACATGCAATAAGCCTTAAGGGTGCCTCTTACAGGGATGGGTCTATCCACTTGTCTGTAAGGATGCAAGTGGGGGTCCCTAGACACCCATCTTAAAGATTTGATAGGTGTTGGGTCTACCTCCTGAAAATGTCTAAATTCCTTGAGACACAGGGCATGTAAGTCATGTTGTATGGCAGACACATTCTCTACTGGGGTATAATGCTGAATTACACCATTCGCAAAACCCTCCCTCTGGAAACCATACAGATACCACTGTTCCGGTGTAAAGGTGACATTCTCGTATGGTTCCAGGATTTTGCCTCCCAGACATTCCACCATTATCAGACCGGTTTTAACTAATTGATATGTTCGTCATACCATAATTAGTTCCCCGACCCTCCCTCGCAGAGGCTGAGCCTGCCATCATCATGCTTACCACCAGTGTCACAAACTGGAGAAGTGCCCTGTCCAAAGGATCCCAATGTGTCTTGTTACTGGGATTCATGGCGGGTCTCCCTCCTGTGTACTGTCAAGTAAAATTATTTTAGTGAGTGTACTGTATCCACCATCGACCCACCAATTTCCCCCCTCTCACCCCACTCAAAACGTATGTACATTATTGAACTGGGGAGGCTCGGGTGGCCTTGGCCTGGTCGATATGGATCCAAAAAACCTCCTGCCTCCTACGCGATTTCTTCTTAGTTGTCATCGGCCTTTGTACCTTGAGTATGGTGTTGCCCATTACTTCAAGTACCTGGTAAGTACCTTCCCAGTTTGCGTCCCAAGGACCGGCTCGACGGAAGACCTTCACCATTACTAGGTCTCCTACAGAGGGCATCGGTGTCTCCCCTTGTAGATACGGTTTGTGCAACCGTATTGCAGCGTAGGGCAGTAACTCCTTCAAGTTCTGTTGAACCTGTTGGAGAAACATGTCCCTAGCAATGGCATTCTTCACAGGCTCTGACACTAGGGGTTCGTTAGGTAAGCATAGGGGCATTTTACGTCCAGTCATGAGTTCAAACAGGGTGATGCCGGTACTTGTTGCCTCGGTTGCTCGGATACCCATTAGCACCGCTGGAAGAGAGGTTACCCATGAGGAACCTCTCTCCAGTAGCGCCTTGGAAAGCCGTGTTTTAATGGTCTGGTTCATCCGTTCGACAATGCCCGCAGATGCTTAATGTCTAAAAGACCACAAAGGGCTTTCATCACCTTACCCATGAAATGGGTTCCTCGGTCTGACTCTATCACTCTGGGGATACCCCATCGTGATAGAACCTGTTCCCACAGAACACAGCAAGTGGTCGTAGCTGAATCGTTGACCGTAGGGATGGCTTCTACCCATTTAGAGGAGACATCCACTACTACCAGTGCCTAACGACAGTTACGACTCCCGGTCGGTAAAGGTCCAATGAAATCTATTTGGATTGTGGACCACGGACCATCTGCAGGAGGAACTCTCTACAGCACTGGCTTCAGGGCAGCCGCCCTTGGGTTTACCTGAGCACATACCAGGCACTGTTGCGTGACTTCCTCCACTGTGTTGGACATTCCTGGCCAGTATAATTTGTCCTTTAAAAGGGACAATAGTTTATCCCGGCCAAGATGTCCAAACAGTTGATGATTTAGTCTTGTCAGCTCTGCCTGCAGATGCTGCGGGACCACGGGAAGAGGAAGTTTCTGAGTACCGGCATCATGGCACAGTATCCCCTGTCGTATTGACCAGGGATGCTGTGGTGAAGTGTGTCACTAGAAGAGGATCCTTGGTTTGTTCCTCCTCAAATGACAGGGCCCTCTCTCAGGTTGTTACTCCATATTGCAATCCGGTGTTTAGGTAATGGCTCAGTGCCTGGTTCCCGAAAGGATCCAGATACTGCTGCCAGTTTGGCCATTTCGTCAGCTTTGTTGTTGCCCAACGTCAAGGGTTCGTCACCTTTCTGATGAGCGGGGATCTTTATGATGGCCGCTTCCGCCTGGTGTGCCATGCCCCATTCCCACAGCTCCTTCAGAACCGACACATGGGCGAGAGGTTTGTTTTGGCTGTCAACAAATCCTCGTCTTTTCCATATGTCCAGGTGCAGGGGGAGGGAACGAACTACATATGAACTGTCGCTATATATAGTTCGTTTCCCCGGGGGCTCAAGGAGCAAGGCCTCCTTGACCGCCTCCAGTTCAGCCCGCTGTGCCGACATGTGACCTGGCAACTTGACAAGACTCTGAGTGCCTGTGGTCTCATCCAGCACCGCAAAACCTATGACATACGTCCCATCCATGTAGAATCGAGAGCCATCCACAAAGATGACTCTGTCTTCTGGATGTGTGTCAGTCCTGAACATCTGTGGCGTGTCGACCTGCGTCGGTTGTCCACAGTCATGTTCGGTTCCAGTCATGTTCAATAACTGGGACAGAACATATTTGGCTTTGTGGGTCACCTGCAAATTCCTCCAACTGAGATCCATGATCCACCTCCCAAATCTCTGTTGAGAGACTCCGGGAAGTGTATCACGGAGCAAAAGGGTCAAGGGAGAATGTGGAGTCTGCAAGGTGAGGGGCTTGAAGCCTACAATATGCTCTGTGGTCTTGACGGCATGATGTATGGCTGCCAGCTGCTTAGCACACTCATCGAACCCTCGTTCGACGGGCGAAAGTAGCCTGGAGAAGTACCCCAGCTGTCTAGACTCGTGTCCGATCTGTTGGAGAAGGACCGACGAGATCGACTCCGTCCCTGTATGCGCCTGTATGGCCATTTCCCCATCTGGATGAGGAGTGGCCAGTACAGGGGCAGAGGAGAGATCCCTTTTCAGGCGAGAAAAGGCCTCTTCCTGCCCATCAGGCCAATCCTTGAGTGAAGGCTCTTCTCCTCTGAGGAGTTCATAGAGAGGTTTCGCTTTGGCATGAACTCTCTCATGAAGTTGGCTACTCCCAGGAATTTTCTCAAATCCTGTAGAGTGCCAGGCCTTGGTAACTTTACCATGGCTTCCACTCTGGCCGCCATGATACCTTTGGCTCCAAAAGATATTTGGACCCCAAGGAAAGTCGCCTCTGCTCTAGCCAAATTTGCCTTGTGGGGACTCAGCTTGAGTCCGGACCTGGCCAGGAGTCCCAACAACTCTTTCAACAGAACCAAGTGCTCATCCATGGTCTCTGTGTGTAAGAGTAAGTCGTCCACGTATTGCAGAAGACATTCCAGCCGTGAAAACACAGTATGGCTGCTAATGCCTGATGGAAATACGTGGGACTGTTGTGGAACCCTTGGGGAAGTACACCAAACATGTACTGTTTGTTCCCCACCGTGAAGGCAAATTTGTACCTGCAATTCTCGATCAGTTCGATCGAGAAGAACCTGTTGGCTACATCTATGGTCAAGAATACGCAACTTTTGCCGCTTATTCTGGCCATGATGTCAGGAGTCTGGGCCACCACCGGAGCGGACATTGGGGTGTATTAAGGACACGTAGGTCTATGGTAAGACGCCACGCATTGGTGTCCTTTTTCTTAACTGGCCAGAGAGCATTGTTGCATTTTGAATTGCCCTCAATGACCACACCCCTCGTCATCAATTCTTGGACAGTGTCCATAATGGATTCGGTGGCTTCTGGTGGAAATCGGTATTGGCGTAGAGGTGGGGGATCTGATCCCTGTATGTCCACCTGTACACCAATCAGCCTGCCACAATCATTCTTGCTCTGGGCCCACAGATCTGGATACTCGTACACAATAGGCTTGAGGTCTGGGTTGTGTGAGACCTCTGGCCACTTGTGCTCCAGTATGTCCGCTGAATTTTCGATCGGTGGCAAAGGTGGACTCAGACATTGGCGTTGTATGACAAGCACCTTTGCTTGTCTGGGACCTTTCCACACAATACAGTTTGCCAGATCTATGATCCACCCATGTTGGGTCATTACATCGGTTCCGATGATGTTATCGGAACCGGGGTAAAACCACATTGGGATACTCAGGGTCATATATTTGGCAATCTGTATGATGACCTCGTCAATTCTGTGGGCCCTCACCCCCCCTTGTTGGTGATCAAATCCGATCACCACACACTGAGGGCTGTTGGGGTGTAAATCATGTTTAACATTGGTAATGGAGATCTCCGCACCAGTGTCAAGCATGATTTTCGTGTCCATGTCTTTTATTCTGGCCTTTATGTGAGGTCTCCCTGAAGCATCCAGTATGATTGGACATACTGGCGCCAGATCTTTAGGGATCCCTGTCCTTCAGTCAATTTCCACCAGACTCCCAGTAGGTACCTGTGAGGTACATGCTGCCACTTGTGGGTTTTCTCGTTGAACATTTGGTGTGGATTCTTTGGATTCCACACCAGTTGCCGTATGAGCTGGGGTGTTCACAATGGCCACACGTTTAGGTGCCTTCCCTTGTGAAGACCCCATCTGTTTTTCTACATGTTCCCCCACAGTTTTAGAATAATTAGGTTTCGTCTTGAAACCGTTATTATTCCCATATTTTTCCGAATTACCTTTGTTCCATGGCCATTGTGGACAATTTTTTTTGTGCCCGTATTGTAAACACAGGAAGCATCGAACGCTTCCTGTCTTTTCCAATGGTGGGGCCGTGGGGCGAACAGTTGTATTCGATTTCGTGTGCTGCATCCGTTCATCATGAGATCTAACGTGTACAGGCACATGTTCCCTTACTTTCACGGATTTCTTATTGTGCAGTATATCTTGTCTATACTGCTCAATAATCATTGCCTCATCCGTAAGGGATGGTTCTCTAGCTGCACTGAGCCGCACTGCACTGAGCCGGATTGCAGTTCCAGTTATGGGAACTTTTCCACAAACATACGGATCATGCCCTGTGGAATTCCGATACCCTGATCTTTCGTGACCTTCCTATACATTGCCTCAAACCGACTACACATAGAAAAGGGCTCATCATGTACAGTGGGTTTGAACTTTGTAAGG
Source organism: Rhinella marina (assembly GCA_900303285.1). NCBI lineage: Eukaryota > Metazoa > Chordata > Amphibia > Anura > Bufonidae > Rhinella > Rhinella marina. The sequence goes on from ONZH01011962.1 coordinate 5,632, forward strand.
ATGTCTGGAGTAACGTCCCAATGTCCCGTTGTCAGTCTCATGAGTATGGAGAGACGTTCCTCCTTGTCATGATACTGTCCATTCTTGGGTTGCGTTCTCCCCGTAACCTCATACCTCTGGTTCAGGTGAGTGGGTAACCAGAGTTTGAACAACTCCATGCAATGTTTGGGGGCCACGGAGTATTTGTTGCAGTGACCCTCGAAGATATCGCATGAAGTGAACGGATCTACGTTGGGATCGTACTTGGGGATCTCCTTGCAGATCCGTAACAGGAAATTTATCCTTTCCATACTGGTATGGCTAGGATAAAATTCCTCTTGTCTCACCGGACGAGTTGGGGGGTTGGAAGTGGTATGCACTGTTTGCCAACCACTTCCCCCTGGCCAAATGCTGTCCTGCACCTGGATATGGCTGCTGTGTCTGTTCTCCCCGGGAGTTGGGGAGAACATAAGCATCCGTTCCACCTGTCCCCTAGTATCTAAAGCCTTGGATGTTTGGTCCGTGGGAGACGTCGGCGCAGCTGCCGCTGTCTCCCCCTGTGCCATTCCCGAAACGCATACTTGTTTTGTGGGCACCATGCTATTAGTACCAGGCCTTGACAGAGTTGAGATGACCTGCTGCAAATCCACAATGGTTTGCGTTTTTGAAGCCAGGTCCTCTCTGAGTTGTACAATGATTGCATCCATGGATGCAGCATTGTTCCTGAACTGATTTATCTCAGTGTACAGTCTGAGGAGCTCTCTGTCCATGTCTGAGTAGAAACTCTCCTTTTCCGAGAGTCGAGATTTCCCTGCCCCTCTCAACCGTACACTGGGCCTTTTCTTGGAGCTGAGTTTCTAGTGTATGTACTTGTTTGTAGTTTTCTACACAACAATTGCAGTGGAAATTTGCCTTGTTGCAAACTTCCTCTGCCTTTGCCGTATTGGTAAGTGTTTCTACGTGTTCCGGCTTCCAAATGTTATCTTCAAAGGTGTGAACCAATTTAGCTAACATTTGGAAGCGTTTGTTGGTCCTATTAAACACACTCCTACTAATACAAACCTTATCGTGAGCGTATGCTTGGTCCAATAAACTGGACCATAGCATCTCTGTAGATTTGTATGTAGTAGGAATGACAGGGTTGAATGTGCTGTTCTTAGCTAAGTGTACTAGTGTGGAGAAGTCCATACTCACTTTTTTGGAGGCTGCCATTTTCTCTGGAGTTGATTCCAGTTGTCCTTCTTTGGCTGCTTGGAGAAGGTCCTGTAGTTTCCAGAACGCCTTCTCCCGACCAGCTGGACTTCTTTGGCTCAGCACCCCCGACGATGGTCCTCTCTTGGTGATAGTATGGGTCTTCCTCCTCTGGTCCCGTGTATGTTGATTCGTTTCGGGTCGTGTGAATGCAATAGACAAACGTTAAAACACAAAACAAAAGATCTAGGTTCTTTTCCGAAAGATATTGCACCGAGAAATCGCGTTACCTGTCCGAATTACCAGGCCCTTTGACGCACAGAAACCACTGTCCGCGTCCCTATTGCCCGGCTAATTCACAGAATAAGCGACTTCTCTTTGTCGTTGCTAAATACAGATATAAAGTCTACGCAAGGGGCCCTGGCTCGCCAATGTTGTAGGGAATATTAATTATTGATATTTTGGGATATACCAATAATTAATATTCATAAATAAGCGTGAACCCGCTTTCGCTAGTTCTGCCTATTTATACCTATATAGAACTATCTATTGCCTACACGACCTAGCGCTACGTGCAAGTACTACAGTATGTTAAGCTACGGCTACAATGACACTGTACATGATATTGGATCAATAAAATATTTATTACACAATACTGTACTTAATTGTACAATAATACAAAACCTAACTACACTGCACAATCCCGTATAACTCCACCCACACAACTAACTACACATACATACACTCACACAGATAGCAGCCCTCCCCAACCTATCTATTTACTGTCCCTAAGGATACAAAGGGTTAATGTAATGGTATGGGTATCAAGGGGTTAATAGCAAGAGGTGAACATTGGTGGGATAGTGGCTGGAAATTAAGGGGTAAATGGTAGGGAAAGGGGGTAAATGATATGGCAATGAAAGGGTTAAGGGTAATGCAAGGGTTAAAACATTGGTGGGAGTGGGGTAAATATTACAGGAGTTAATACATTGGTGGTTCAGGGAAGCATTGGTGGTTCAGGGGTTACAGCAGGGGTTCAATAAGACAGCAGGGGTTAATTCATTGGTGGTTCAGTGGAATCAAGGGTACTCAGCCAGTCCCAGGGGGTTGCTGGATCTGGTTATTTAAACCCGGTTGCGCTCGCTCCCTTGCTCCCGCGCTGCCGGCGAGCGTGATATGACGTCACCGTGCCGGCCCGCACTGGTTCCTGGGTGGAGGATCTCTTTGATCCTCTGCCTGGGGAGCGCTATGCATCTCCGGCGCTTGTAATTACAGCACCGGAGGTGCGTGGCATACAGAAGCAGGGAAACCTTTTGTTTCCCTGCCCCTGTTATGGTAAACATCTCCAGTGTGGCTGGAGGTGTTTTTAACAGGACAGAGGATCTTATCGATCCCGTCTTTGAAGTACCTATGACTGGACTTTAATAGTCCAGTCATCAGGTCACCATCTGTTCCCTGTAAGGCACATTGGTATGCGCATGCAGGGGATGCAGGCGGGGGGGGGCACCTGGACATGGGGGATTTTATACACATATAGATATATGTATATAATTCTGGGGCATATATACATATATCTATATGTATTAGGATATATGTGTATATAGATACATGCATATAATATTGGGGGCATATATACATGTATCTCTATACCTATGGAAGGATCAGGGGGCCATGTTATACCAGTGGGGGCATAAATATATATGTGGGGGCATAAATATGTGGAAAGGGGCCTACATACATATATATACATATATACACATGTGAAATAGGGGCCTGAATGTGTATATATATATATATATATATATATATACATGTAAATCTATTAAAGGGGAAGGCCCACATATCTATATGTATATATATGCATGCATATATATACATATTTATATCCCCACCCACACTTCCTTCTACAGAGTGAAATGACATAATTCATCCTGTAGTTCTGCCGACTGACAAATAAAGTGGCATCCTCAAAGGGCCTGAGAAAACATGGAAGTTACACCAGGAAGTAGACCTGTCAATCTGCTGCATCAAGAAATCGTTTACCGCCTTCTTCTGCTGTTACAGGAGGTCTAACATATGGGTGGAAACCATGAATATTAGGGCGATGTTGGGGAAGAGCATTTTGCCTTTGCAGCTCAGGTAGGGCATGTTTTGCATGGTAAGAGTGGCTGAAGCGCAGGCACAGTTTCCTGGACTGTTAACAGCTTTTGCAGTTCAGTGGAAGACTTGAGGAACCAAGTGACAATGACATTGAAGACATGCGGCATGCAGGGCACATGGGTCAGCCCTCTCTAACACAGCACAGAAAAAAATGTTCTTCCCGTTATCAGTAACCAGTTGGCGAGGAGACAGCCAGTATTCGATTTCTTCATTGATGAAGCCAAGCAGTTTCTCCCCGGTGTGGCTCAGTTCACCAAGGCTGACGAGGTGCAGAACCGCATGACAATGCCTAGCTTTGCATAGGTGATATGATGGAGGACCACTGTGAACTGTGCCTACAATGGAGGCTGAGGACAAGATGGAGGATGAGGACGCAGAGGAGGACATTGGCGCAGAAATCCCACAATTACAACGTGGAAGCAGCATTGCCATAGTCACAACTCCATAGGTCAGCACTGGCGTGAACGCTACCAGACACTGAGAGGCCCAAGGAATGGCCAACCATCTACTTAACGTACGTGTGCAGGGTTGGTACAGCTTTTTTGGAAAAGTAATGTCTGCTTGGGACTCTCCACCTTGGCTCGGCAAATGTTATCAGTTCTCTGAAATGTGCAGAATGAACTATATGGAAAGGGAAGGACTGTAGTACCATCAACTTGACCAAATGCACGTTCAGCTTCTGCATCATTGGATTAGTGCATGCATACTGTTGTCTTTTTGCAATCTCCTCAGTGATATTTTGCTGTCAAAACAAGTGACGAAGACAATAGACATTGATGTCAATGGGAAGGAACAGCTTCCCTCTACTGGCACTGTTGAGCCCTGACTGCTGGAAAGGGGGTGCGGGCCGTTGGGAAATGCAGCGGTTGCTGCCCCAGTGACCTGGTGACAAGTTCCCACACTGGCGAGTATGGATGGCGCTGTGCTTAGTAAGCTGCAAGAAGGTGGTGATACTCAATGGAGCACCATGACCTTCTCAAACAGCTGATCAGTGGGAGTGCTGATCAGTGGGTGGGACCCCCACCAATCAGATATTGATGACCTATCCGGAGGATAGATCATCTATTAAACATTTGGAAAAACCCTTTAAACACATAGCATATGCTATCATCAGCAACAACCTGCAAGTAGCAAAGGGCTTAACTCTTTCAGGACTGGCCCATTTTCCATTTCCAGGCCACAGCCACAATGGTCTGGACTAGGGGACCTCATTGACTTCTATGGGAGAGTTTTGTAGGCATGTGGCCAGTATGAAAACTGCAGTATTTTATTTATTTTCTGTTTAAATATAGCTATTTTCATGGAAATTAAAATTAACATCAAACATTCTTTAAAAATATATTAAACATAAAAATGTGATTTAAACAATGTAGGTCCTTTAACTGAAAAAAGACCTAATATGGCATTCTTAGTCTAAGTTGATCTCTTTCAATGCCCTATGGCATATGCTGTTCATTTGCTTTAAAATGTTCAGTTTGGTTTATCCATGATCACGCTTTTATAAAATACAGTCTGTACGCGTGCAGCTCCAGGGTGGTCAATCCAATCTGCACAGAGTAAACATTAGTGTCCATTTTATCAAGGTCATTGATTTATCACTAACTTGGGTTTTAATGAATAAATGGGAACAGTATTTCCCATTAGTAGATTGCATAGTGACTAAGACCCAGATTATATGGAAAGGAAAGGCTTGAAGTTGTTTGTCATAATAAGTACCTTGAACATCACTTTCATCTAGCCTACTCTACTACTTGCTCCCTTCTTACCAAGGGATGACACGACAGTACATGTACACTTCAGTATATTAGTCACCACTTAGGAGAAGTTAAAAAGTGAATTTAGTCAGAACATGGGAAGAGAAGAAAGTACTAAACCTCTTACAAATATAAAACCAAAGCCTTACAAATACAGAAATTCTAGGTGCATTCACCTGGTATGGTGATACTGCTCAATATGGTCTGTATTACGGATCAATAGGTATTTCATGTGTCACTGCATGATATTTCCATAGGCATTGTATTATATCCTAGAAGCAGGGGCGTAACTACCATAGCGGCAGACCATGCGACTGCTATGGGGCCCAGGGCAAGAGGGGGCCCAGTTGGGATCATCTCCTCTTCTACTGGGGGTGAAAACTTGGTCAGGACTCTGCCCTCTAATGTAACAACTTTTAGCAAATGAAGCAGTGGAAAAATTGTCCCAAAGGTTATTGAAAGGGGTTTAGGCAGAAACCTTTCTGTCCTGTGTGGGGGGCCTGGTTTGATTCTTGCTATGGGGCCCTTACTTCTCTATGTACGCCACTGCCTAGAAGCTACAAACTACACCACCCAGATTCCATGGTAACTTATTTTTACTACTACATTACCTCTGTAGTTTAGAGATGAAAAACTGTACTCATACTAAGGCAAGATTAAGGGTTCCAGGAGTAAGGGACACTCCATTCATTGGGGGGCTCCCAACTTACGTGAATGCCTCCTCCACCATATACTCGAGGACATTTAGTAAGACTTGTAAACTGCTTTGAATTAAACCACAAGGAATTTTAAGTGCAGCCCACACCATACTGTAGATTACTTGCCAATTTTAACAATTTGGCTATCAGGAGACAGGAAAGTGTGGAGTACGAAGCCATTTTCTACATACATTCTCTACATATATAACTTAATTATAGACATATATGTGGCTATATGCATGGAGAGCATGGTGGCTCTGATGAGTTACAGTGCTGAGGACCTAGGTTTGAATCCAACCATGAACAACATCTGGATGGAGTTTGTGGGTTTTCTCCCACACTCCAAAGACCTACTGATAGGGAACTTACAGTGCCTTGTGAAAGTATTCGGCCCCCTGGAACTTTTCAACCTTTTGCCACATTTCTGGCTTCAAACAAAAAGATATAACATTTTAAATTTTTGGTGAAGAATCAACAACAAGTGGGTCACAATTGTGAAGTGGAACGACATTTATTGGATCATTTAAACTTTTTTTGTAATAATAAAACTGAAAAGTGGGGCATGCAAAATTATTCGGCCCATTTACTTTCAGTTCAGAAAACTCACTCCAGAAGTTCATTGAGGATCTCTGAACGATCCAATGTTGTCCTAAATGACTGATGAAGATAAATAGAATCCACCTGTGTGTAATCAAGTCTCCGTATAAAAGCACCTGCTCTGTGATAGTCTCAGGGTTCTGTTTAAAGCACAGAGAGCATCATGAAGACCAAGGAACACACCAGGCAGGTCCGTGATACTGTTGTGGAGAAGTTTAAAGCCAGATTTGGATACCAAAAAGATTTCCCAAGCTTTAAACATCCCAAGGAGCACTGTGCAAGCGATCATATTGAAATGGAAGGAGTATCAGACCACTGCAAATCTACCAAGACCCGGCCGTCCCTCTAAACTTTCATCTCAAACAAGGAGAAGACTTATCAGAGATGTAGCCCAGGCCCATGATCACTCTGGATGAACTGCAGAGATCTATAGCTGAGGTGGGAGAGTCTGTCCATAGGACAACAATCAGTCGAACACTTCACAAATCTGGCCTTTATGGAAGAGTGGCAAGAAGAAAGCCATTTCTCAAAGATATCCATAAAAAGTCTCGTTTACAGTTTGGCACAAGCCACCTGGGAGACACCAAACATGTGGAAGAAGGTGCTCTGGTCAGATGAAACCAATATCGAACTTTTGGGAAACAATGCAAAACGATATGTTTGGCATAAAAGCAACACAGCTCATCACCCTGAACACACCATCCCCACTGTCAAACATGGTGGTGGCAGCATCATGGTTTGGGCCTGCTTTTCATCAGCAGGGACAGGGAAGATGGTTAAAATTGATAGGAAGATGGATGGAGCCAAATTCAGGACCATTCTGTATGAAAACCTGTTGAAGTCTGCAAAAGACCTGAGACTAGGACGGAGATTTATCTTCCAACAAGACAATGATCCCAAACATAAAGCAAAATCTACAATGGAATGGTTCAAGAATAAACGTATCCAGGTCTTAGAATGGCCAAGTCAAAGTCTAGACCTGAATCCAATTGAGAATATGTGGAAAGAGCTGAAATCTGCTGTTCACAAACGCTCTCCATCCAACCTCAAAGAGCTCGAGCTGTTTCACAAGGAAGAATGGGCAGGAATTTCAGTCTCTAGATGTGCAAAACTGATAGAGACATACCCCAAGCGACTTGCAGCTTTAATCGCAGCAAAAGGTGGCGCAACAAAGTATTAATGCAAGGGGTCCGAATAATTTTGCACGCCCCACTTTTCAGTTTTATTATTACAAAAAAAAGTTTAAATGATCCAATAAATTTCGTTCCACTTCACAATTGTGACCCACTTGTTGCTGATTCTTCACCAAAAATTTAAAATGTTATATCTTTTTGTTTGAAGCCAGAAATGTGGCAAAAGGTTGAAAAGTTCCAGGGGGCCGAATACTTTCGCAAGGCACTGTAGATTGTGAGCCCCATTGAGGACAGATTGATGATAATGTCTGTAGAGAGCTGTGGAATATAGTAGTGCTTTATAAGTGCATAAATAAAATAAATAGACAGCACATTCACTATGCACTGAGAGAAGAGGAAAGATTTACAGTGCACACAGCACTATTTTTACATCCCCTGAGCTTTCAAGAGCATTAACACTTTCCGTTGTTCTGCTCCGTTATGGGATCAGAACAATGAAAACAACAGAAGCGATAGATTCAGCACATATCTAAAGCAAACTGAGCTGAACAGACTTTATTGACTATAATGGGGTCTGCTCAAGATGCTGAAGGATTCTTTGTCCTGTCTTTTAGACAGCATCTGTGACAGAGGCTTGTAAATGGAGCCTCCAAAGCCGATGTGAATAGATAGTATTAGATTAAAGCATGGCATCAAATCCGAGTTTAACACACAAATACAGTGCCAGAACCAAAATAACTACATAATTACAACTCTGGAACTAAGCATAGGACCCAATTTTATTACATAAATAGAGCACCAGAACCAAGCTCATACCACAAATACAACTCTAGAATTAAAGAAGATTTTTACTTATACTGATGAACTATCCAAGAGATAGGTCAACAGTATCTGATCCCCCGTGATCAGCTGTTTGAGAAAGCATCGACACTTGCAGTGTTGGACCCCCACCAATCAGATACTGAGGATAGGTCATCAGTATAAAAGTACATGGTACATATATAAATCATCATCTTTAAAAGTTCAATACAGATACCATTCAAATAGTCAGATTAGCCCTGGTCATATAAGCATGTTCAGTGTGAAACCACAGCTCAAAGTATGGCTTGGACCGTTGTAGAGGTATGCTGGGAGTCGTTTCACAAAACACTATGCTATCATCCTTCAAGAGATGTGGATCATACAGGTGATTACAACACTTACCATATACAATCAGTGGCTGAATAAACATTTGCATTTAGTGACTTACAGGTGACATCACCTCCAGAGTTCTCTATCCTGTTCAGGCCACCATAATGACATCTCCCAACCACGGTTCATCTCTGAAGATGTTGCCAAGAAGATATCTTCTGCTTCTCGCTTTAAGTAGAACTGGCGTAGTTGCCCATATGAATCAACCAGATTCCACCTTTCATTTTCCAAAGGAGCTGTGAAAAATGAAAGGTGGAATCTGATTGGTTGCTATCAGCAACTAAGTTTTACTTTACACAACTGCAATAAATTTCCCCCATGATTTTTAGGAAAACTTATCTCTTTTCATTTATTTTTTTCCCACTGACATAAGTAGCTATGGGTAAATGCACATTTGACAGTGTTTACATACAGTGTGTTTAACCCCTTCAACCCCGGGCCTGTTTTCACCTTCCTGACCGGGCCATTTTTTGCAAATCTGACATGTGTCACTTTATGTGGTGATAACTTTAGAATGCTTTTACTTATCCAAGCCATTCTGAGATTGTTTTCTTGTGACACATTGTACTTAATGACAGTCATAAATTTGAGTCAATATATTTCACTCTTATTTATGAAAAAATCCCAAATTTACCAAAAATTTGGAAAAATTTCCAAATTTCCAAATTTCAGTTTCTCTACTTTCAAAATACACAGTAATACCTCAAAAAATAGTTATTATTTTACATTCCCCTTATGTCTACTTTATGTTGGCATCATTTTATAAATGTCATTTTACTTTTTTAGGACGTTAGAGGGCTTAGAAGTTTAGAAGCCATTTTTCAAATTTTCACCAAATTTTCCAAAACCATATTTTTGAGCATCAATTCAGATATAAAGTGATTTTGAGGGGCTTACATAATGAAACCCCCCATAAATGACCCCATTTTAGAAACTACACCCCTCAAGTTATAAAAAACTGCTGTTACAAACTTTGTTAACCCTTCAGGTGTTCCACAAGAATTAAAGGAAAATGGAGGTAAAATTTCACTTTTTTGGTAGATTATTCATGTTAATAATTTTTTTCTTGCAACACAGCAAGGGTTAACAGCAAACTAAACCTCAATACTCATTACTCTGATTCTGCAGTTTACAGAAATACCCCATATGTGGTGGTAAACGTCTCTATGGCCTTGTGGCAGTGGTCAGAAGGAAAAGAGCGCCATACGGATTTTGGAGGCAGATTTTGCTAGAATAGTTTTTAGGCACCATTTTGTAATTGAGAGACCCTGACATACCCCTACAGTGGAAACCCTCAAAAAGTGACCCCATTTTGGAAACTACACCCTTCAAAGAATATATTAAGGGGGGTTCTGGCCACTTTGACCCCCTAAGAGTTTTACGGAATTTGGAAACACTTGGCTGTGAAAATGAAAAGTTTCATTTCTTCCAATAAAATGTTGCTTTAGCCCCAAATTTTTCATTTTCACAAGGGGTAACAGGAGAAAAGCACCCCATAATTTGTTACCCATTTTCTCCTGAATACGGCAACATCCCATATGTGGTGGTAAACTGCTGTGGGGGCACATGGCAGGACTTTGATGGATTGGTTTGCGGGTGACGTTGATTTTTTATTTTTTTAGTTATTGTCTTATGTGGGGGCTCATTTTTTGCGGGACGAGATGACGGTTTGATTGGTACCATTTTGGGGTACATAAGACTTTTTGATCGCTTTGTATTACGGTTTTTGTGAGTCAAGGTGAAAAAAAATAGCAGTTTTGGCATGGTTTTTAAAAAAATTTTTTTACAACATTCACCTGGGGGGCCATCTCATGTAATATTTTTATAGAGCAGGTTGTTACGGACGCGACGATACCCAATATGTCTAACTTTTTTATTTTTGGAAAGTTTTACACATTAGATGCATTTTAGAACAGAATAAAATCTTTTTTTTGTGTTGCCATTTTCAAAGAGCCATATTTTTTTCAGTTTTCAGGCGATTGTCTCAGGTAGGGTATCGTTTTTGCAGGACAAGATGACTGTTTGATTGGTACCATTTTGGGGTAAATACGCCTTTTTGATCGCCTGCTATTACACTTTTTGTGAGGCAAAAGGGAAAAAAAAGTCTGTTTTGGCTTAGTTTTTTTTAAAAAATTTTTTACAGCATTCGCCTGGGGGGCCATCTCATGCAATATTTTTATAGAGCAGGTTGTTACGGATGCGGCGATACCCAATATGTCTAACTTTTTTATTTTTGGATAGTTTTACACATTAGATTTATTTTTAGAACAGAATAAAATCTTTATTTTGTGTTGCCATTTTCAAAGAGCCATATTGTTTTCAGGCGATTGTCTCAGGTAGGGTATCGTTTTTGCAGGACAAGATGACGGTTTGATTGGTACCATTTTGGGGTAAATACGCCTTTTTGATCGCCTGCTATTACACTTTTTGTGAGGCAAAAGGGGAAAAAAAGTCTGTTTTGGCTTAGTTTTTTAAAAAATTTTTTTACAGCATTCGCCTAGGGGGCCATCTCATGCAATATTTTTATAGAGCAGGTTGTTACGGACGTGGCGATACCCAATATGTCTAACTTTTTTATTTTTGGATAGTTTTACACATTAGATTTATTTTTTGAACAAAATAAAATACTTTTTGTGTTTTGCAATTTTCTGAGAGCCATATTTTTTTTATTTTTCAGGCGATTGTCTTAGGTAGGGTCTCATTTTTTGCGGGACAAGATGACGGTTTGATTGGTACCATTTTGGGGTACATACGCTTTTTTGATCACCTGCTATTACACTTTTTGTAAGGGAAGGTGACCAAAAAATGTCTGTTTTGGCACAGTTTTTTTTTTTTTTTAACTGCGTGCACCTGACGGGGTGGATCATGTGCTATTTTTATAGAGCCGGTCGATACGGACGCGGCGATACCTAATATGTCTTCTTCTTTTTTTTCACTATTTTTTACAATTTTTTTATATTATTTTGTAAAAATGACTTTTTTTGGGGGGGGGACTTGAAACTTTTTTTTTGTAAAACTTTATTTTTTTCACTTTTTTTAACTTTCTTATTTTACACTTTTTTTTCACTTTTGGGGGTCTGATCCCCTTACAATGCATTACAATACTTCTGTATTGTAATGCATTGGCTGGAAGTGTATTACTCAATGTAATACACTTCCAGCACACTGCCTGTGAGATCCAGGGGGCTATCTCAGCCATCGGGTCCCCGTCACAGCAGCGCGGGGACCCGATGTCAACCCCTTCCCACCGCCCGCATCGCATGTGCCGCGGTCAGCGCTGACCGCGGCACATGAAGGGTTAATGCATCGGCATCGGTGTTTTCACAGGTTGCGCAGCTCCTGCACAAGCCCGATCAGCGCGCCGTAGCACTACGGCGCTGGTCGGGAAATCACTTCCCGCAGCGCCGTACATGTACGGCGCTGGTTGGGAAGGGGTTAAAAACACACTGCACCGACAGTGTGATACAAAGGTTTTCCCCTGAAGAAGCTACAGCGAAACCCAGGTCAGGCATATTTGGGCTTTTAGTGATGATCAATTTTATGCAGTTGAAAAAGTTTTATCCTGTGAGTGAATAAATTGTCCTTGTTACATCTTATGTCGCTATATATTTTTCTTATTGAGGATTTTGCACAAAGATACGTTTCTGTTGTAGATGGTGCTCTATTAAAAGAGTGACAGACCAACCTTGGAAGGAGGATCAGACCATGAAAAAAGATCAGGAGATGGAGCTGGAGACCGCAGCAGAGAGAATCCACGTGGATCCGGTAATATTTTGCTCTGCATGAGCATATGTCTCATGCTTTTTCATATTCCAAAGGTTCCAAAAATTGTCCCTTATCAGGGGCAGATGATGTTTAAACACACACAGTGTTATGAGAAAAATATTAAAAAGTGTATTTGGGGAATGTGATGGTTGGCAAGTGGCATTAGTAGCATGAAGCAGGCCAAATCAGAAGCCGTACAGAACGTGATGGTTGGAAAGTGGCATAGGTAGCATGATGCAGGCTGCAGCAGCAGCCCTACAGTATGTGATGGTTGGAAAGAGGCATTATTGGAATGATGCAGGCCCTAGCATGCAGCATGTATATTTATTAGAAATGAGCAAAGTTTTAAAGAATTCGATTTGGTCGTTTCACCGAATTTCTACAAGAAATTCACTTAATTACAAATTCATTTGTCGCAAAGCAAATTAAACCAGTTCTATCCTGTGCTGCAGGTAAACTTTAGGGAGAATGTATCTTGCTATACATCACGGTTCAGTGCATATTCAGTATGCAGGTGAAGAAAAGTGCTCATTAGAGATTCAAGATTTTTGCTACAGCCCATTCCTTTTGAGGCCCAGGCAATTGTCTGTTGGCCATAGTGTACAGTAACTGAATCAGTAATGTAACAGATTCATTCACATGACCATATGATTGGGTCAACATCCGTTCAGTTAATTTGTGGAATTAGTGGGGATCCATTCATTTCAATGGGGCCGCAAAAGATGCATACAGCACACCGTTTGCTGTTGCATCCATTGCTCCATTCCATGGCCCCGCAAAAAAGATAGAATGTGTCCTTTTCTTGTCCTATTTGTGAACAAAAATAGGCATTTCTATAATAGGCCGCCAGTTCCGTAAATTGCAAAATACAGCACGTTCATGTGAATGAGCCCTTAGTATGAATGACGCAGCAAGTGTACTAGATAAGCACACCTATATATTACACCGCCTGTTGAGACTAAGTCTTATGCACAGTAAGTCTATGTATAACAGAACAGATTAAGTATGAATTGCGCAGCAGATGAACTAGAAAAACATGCCTATATATTAGACCACCTGTTGGCGTTCATGTGAATGAGCCCTTAGTATGAATGACGCAGCAAGTGTACTAGATAAGCACAACTATATATTACACCACCTGTTGAGACTAAGTCTTATGCACAGTGAGTCTAAGTATGAATTGCGCAGCAGATGAACTAGAAAAACATGCCTATATATTAGACCACCTGTTGACAATGAGTCTAATGCACAGTAAGTGTATGTATAACAGAATGGATCAAGTATAAATGGCACAGCAGAAGAACTAGAAAAACGCGCCCATATGTCGGACCATCTGTTGACAATGAGTCTGATGCACAGTAAGTCTATATATAACAGAACAGATTAATTATGAATGGAGCAACAGATGAACTAGAAAAACACGCCTATATACTATACCACCTGTTGACAATGAGTCTGATGAATAGTAAGTCTATTTATAAGAGAACAAATTAAATATGAATGGCGCAGCAGATGAACTAGAAAAATGTGCCTACATATTAGACCACCTGTTGACAATAAGTCTGATGCACAGTAAGTCTATGTATAACAGAACAGAATAAGTATGAATGGCAAAGCAGTTGAACAAAATGAACAGGGAGATTACACTGAGCCTGCATTGTCCCTGCTGTCTCTTTATGCTCTCCCTATGCTCTCCCCACAGTGTATAAAATTTCTCCCTACAATCTCCTTACATTATCCCTGAACTGTACCTATCCAATATTTTACAATTAAAAGCTTTGTTAACCACTGTCCTTAGTGCTTGGCACGACTGTCCCTATGCTCAGCTCACACTAAAATGGCAGAGATTGGGCGGGATGAGGCTTTCATAGGGCTTTAACATCACAGGGGATGGCTATCTGCTGATTGGCTGCATGGCAGACTTCTTACTTTCACTTTGTAACATGTGTAGCCACCATTTTAGGGGAAAAAAAACGATTTGTTACCACAAAGTGCGACGAAATTCAGATTTGCAGCGAATCTAAGTTTTCCTGAAATTCAGATCAAAGTCAATTTATTTGGCTTAGCACTAATATGTTGCTTAACCCTAGAATGCGTGACATCAGAAATCTTCATATTAACGTATTGGGGGCCTTTTAGGCCCCCATGCAAATCATATGGAAAACACACTTATATAACTTTTACAAGTTTATTTTAAAACTGCTAAATAAAATATGATTAGTAAACAAAATTTTAATTATAACAGAAACTTGCTCTCAACATCGTATCTTATCTCAGGTCCTTAACAATTAGCTCACAGTGTATACTGTCCTCATTACTCTCTTCACAGCTTATTACTGTGTTCAGAAGGACCTGAGATGATGTCATGACTTTATCTCTCCCTCCAAAAATCACATGACATCCTCATATGGCATTATCCACACCCTGGCCCCTCCACCAGCATTACTGAGTACAAATAAAGTAACTTGAGGTACAAACACTACTGAGAACATAATAAAAAAATACATGGGGGCCTAAAAGGCCCCCAATCCGTACAGATGTGTTTTTCACCAAAAAAGCATTGTTACACCAAAATGCCTATGAAAAAAAATATATGAACAACTGGATATTACCAACAACGACATTCTTGAGGATTACCTGGAGTTTCAAAATTCTAACTTAAGTAATTTTGCAGATAATAACAAAAAAGTAAGCATGGGGGCCTAAAAGGCCCCCAATACGCATTCTAGGGTTAAAGAAATCCCCCCCCAAAAAAAAATTTACAATTTCAACCATGTGGAAACTGAAACGTACATAAACGTAAACAAACTATTGAGGCTTGCCGCTCAATTTCAACTTAACACACACAGGTAGATTGCTACCATACCGTGGCCATTGCTGCAGTAATCACGTACACATGCTGCTTAATTAAACTGAAAGACTTCCAAAAAAATTAAATTGCGACCGTGGGAAAACTGAAAATACGACAGAGGATTGACACTCAATTTCTCATTAATAGACACAGGTAAATTGCTGCTTTACTTTGTGTCTTGTAGTAATCACAAATATATGCTGGTTTAATTACATTTAACAATCCCCAAAAAATTTCAATTCCAACCGCATGGAAAGTGAATATACTGTATGTAAACTGACTTGATGCTTAATTTTACCTTAACAGATATAGGTAGATTGCTGCCATACCGTGGGTATTGCTGCAGCAATCACATATATATGCTGCTTAATTACTTTATATAGAACAAACACCTCCCCTTCCCCCACAAAAAAAACAAAAACAAAACATGAAATTGCTACCATGTGGAAACTTAAAAATACGGGTAAAAAATATGGGTATTTATGCAGCAATTATATATATATATATATATATATATATATATTTACAGGTAGCTGCTTTTGAGGTGCACCTTCACTTCGGATAGCAAGCACAGCCACAGGTCCTGTCTCTTCTCTCCCCGTCTATCAGCTGCCCTGCTTCTCTCTATTGTACTCAACACACACAATTCTTTGCAATCCTAGACTTTCCCTTCAATGTACCTGACAATAAGATTGATTGATTTCTGACTGTCCCTGATTGATTGACACTATAACACCCAAGCGCTCTCTCTCACAGCCCAGCACAGAATGCAGTTCTGCTCATTGTGCTAGGGCATCTCCCTGCCTGCTGCAGCACTGACTGGCTCATCCAGGCTGTCTGTCAGCCTGGGAGCCAATCAAAGTAAGCGCATCACCCCTCCCCCCCTCAGTTCCTCTCAGGGTCATGTGAGAACCCTTCTTCTTTCTCCCTAGTGCTTTTTTTCCCACTGACATGTGCACTAAAACAGTGATATGTGTCATTTTAGTAGATTCGTACAAAACTAAGCAAAAATAAGGGTTCATCTATCTATCCTTATTGATGCACACTGTATATAGTGCTCCTTTTATATATAATACCTTCTCTGTCTATATAGAGCCTCTTATTTGTGCCCACATTATATATGGAGCCTCTCATATATATAGTGAATATAGTGCCTCTTATCTGTGCCCCTTGTGTATATAGAGCCTCTTATATTTGTCCCATTTGTATATAGCACCTGTTACCTGTGCCCCTGTGTACAGTATAAAGTGCCTCTTATATATGCCCCCTGAATACACACCATATATACAATATTATACACATTGCAATAATACACATTGCAGCAATGTCAATTCGGCCCTGCTCATTGTTACCACATAGAGATTTCTATGGCTGTTTCTAATGTATGGTACTGTACTTTTTATCTCTATGGAGAGGAACAGTGTATCAGACTCCTACCGGTCTGATATTGATGGCCTATCCTGGGGACAGACCATCAATATAAAAATCCTGGACAACCCCATTAACTTTCTGTGGTGACACTACAGAGAAATTAAGCACTAACTACCAGTTTTCTCCACACATTATATTGTTGCTAATCGGTGGGGGTCCTAGCACAGAAAGATTAGCAATTACGAGCAGTTTTTTTTTGTTTGTTTTTTTATCGAGGGACCCCCCCTTCTAAGGACCCCTTTAAGAGGGTATTTGCATATAGTCATATTTTTTAAACTCGCCTTCATGCCCATAGCACTGCCATTCCATACGCGGCTGGCAGTCATCTGGTTCAGTGATGTGCAAAGTAACTGGCAACCTTTAGAGAGCTAACTCTTGGATATGGAGATGAAAAGATTCCAATTAATCCAATGTTCCCTTCGCTTGGGAGAGAGCTTTTCAGATGTGTACGAGATATCATGAAAATAAAATGTTCTGTGGATAGAATCACCGCGTTCTCTGATCATTTTAGAATAATAGAATATATACCTTTTCCTCCTTTGGGTTTTCTTGGAAATCTCAGCGAGGTAGGAAACGTAATTGTGAATTGTCAGGCAGCGGGTAATTTCTTTTTTTTGTAATGAATTTGATGAGCACAAGCTGGAAACTAAAACTCCTGCTGCAGTAGCTTATATTAAAAAGAGGACCTGTCACTCTTCTGCTAGGGCTACTTTTATTAAGGAATAATCTGGTCCCTACACATTGTCTATACTCCCCTTCTCTTGGCTCTGAGTGGCATGTTAATTAATTGGCACAAATTCAATATATCCTGTCCAACGTACCATTTCTAAAAAAGTATATTTAAAGTGACCACTAAATTTTTGCACCATCCTAATTTGTCACATCCCAGAAGGTAGCATCCCTAGAGGCTCGAAAAATGGGATCCCCATTGAAATAATAGATATCATAGGATTCCATTGCAAAAGTCCCTAGTCCCTACTCTATGCCAAGAGCTTAAACAAAATGTGCTACTGTTATTAAAGTCAATATTTTGATATACAAAATAATGTGGGGGCTATTTTATGATGTATCCATAAAACAGCAGCTCAATTTTTCTGACTTGATAGGTAGCATTAAAAATCAACTAGATGGTGTATAAACCTGTACACAGTGAGCTCCCCCTAGTGGTGACATTTTTTTCATCTCTTTACAATTTACTTTGTGCCTGCTGTGGGGATTTGGCTCAATGGTCAGAGTCAAGTCAGGCTTTATACAGTAAAAACACAGACTGGCTTCAAATATCTGGTCTTTTCCCGCTTTTATTGGTAGCATATACAGTACAGACCAAAAGTTTGGACACACCTTCTCATTCAAAGAGTTTTCTGTATTTTCATGACTATGAAAATTATAGATTCACACTGAAGGCATCAAAACTATGAATTAACACATGTGGAATTATATACTTAACAAAAAAGTGTGAAACAACTGAAAATATGTCTTATATTCTAGGTTCTTCAAAGTAGTCACCTTTTGCTTTGATTACTGCTTTGCACACTCTTGGCATTCTCTTGATGAGCTTCAAGAGGTAGTCACCTGAAATGGTTTTCACTTCACAGGTGTGCCCTGTCAGGTTTAATAAGTGGGATTTCTTGCCTTATAAATAGGGTTGGGACCATGAGTTGTGTTGGGCAGAAGTCAGGTGGATACACAGCTGATAGTCCTACTGAATAGACTGTTAGAATTTGTATTATGGCAAGAAAAAAGCAGCTAAGTAAAGAAAAACGAGTGGCCATCATTACTTTAAGAAATGAAGATCAGTCAGTCCGAAAAATTGGGAAAACTTTGAAAGTGTCCCCAAGTGCAGTCGCAAAAACCATCAAGCGCTACAAAGAAACTGGCTCCCATGAGGACCGCCCCGGGAAAGGAAGACCAAGAGTCACCTCTACTGCGGAGGATAAGTTCATCCGAGTCAAACTATCACTAGTAAAGGTGCACTGCGGCGGTAATGCAATTGACAATATAAGGCTAAACCCTCACACTGATGTTAAAATGAGACTTTAGCCAATATATTCTTATGTCAAGAACATACTGGAGCCCGAGCACCACGTCAAAGTATCTCAGAGTGGCTCGGGACCTAACGCTAACCTACCTTGCCGTATGGGCAATTGCGGAAGGAGCATATAGGCCGACACACAGCAACCTACTCCTAGTTACCTCCAGCGTGAAATCACACATACAATGGGAGGAGGGAGGAGACTATGAGCCCCACCTACCAATGACTCATGTGACTCAGGCTACACAGGTGCACCAGAATGTAACCATAAGATGTAAGTAATGGTACATTCAGACCTGAAGTTGCCACACCTCCAGGTATAAATGTTCAAATACAATCACAGAAAAAAACGTGGTCTAAAATGGCAGAAAATTGCTCAGACCCCATATGCTGTTGTGTATATCAAACCGGGGGAGCAATTCCTGCACATGTGGCCCATTGCTAACAGCAATCCATAGCAAAAATGCATACAATGGAGGATGCCAGCAGCGGACCACATGTACCACAAAACCATCCTACACAAGGTTAGTAAGTAAGGTAAGTTCATCCAAGTCACCAGCCTCAGAAATCGCAGGTTAACAGCAGCTCAGATTAGAGACCAAGTCAATGCCACACAGAGTTCTAGCAGCAGACACATCTCTACAACAACTGTTAAGAGGAGACTGTGTGCAGCAGGTCTTCATGGTAAAATAGCTGCTAGGAAACCACTGCTAAGGACAGGCAACAAGCAGAAGAGACTTGTTTGGGCTAAAGAACACAATGAATGAACATTAGACCAGTGGAAATCTGTGCTTTGGTCTGATGAGTCCAAATTTGAGATCTTTGGTTCCAACCACCATGTCTTTGTACGATGCAGAAAAGGTGAACGGATGGACTCTACATGCCTGGTTCCCACCGTGAAGCATGGAGGAGGAGGTGTGATGGTGTGGGGGTGCTTTGCTGGTGACACTGTTGGGGATTTATTCAAAATTGAAGGCATACTAAACCAGCATGGCTACCACAGCATCTTGCAGCGGCATGCTATTCCATCCGGTTTGCGTTTAGTTGGACCATCATTTATTTATCAACAGGACAATGACCCCAAACACACCTCCAGGCTGTGTAAGGGCTATTTGACCAAGAAGGAGAGTGATGGGGTGCTACGCCAGATGACCTGGCCTCCACAGTCACCAGACCTGAACCCAATCGAGATGGTTTGGGGTGAGCTGGACGGCAGAGTGAAGGCAAAAGGGCCAACAAGTGCTAAGCATCCCTGGGAACTCCTTCAAGACTGTTGGAATACCATTTCAGGTGACTACCTCTTGAAGCTCATCAAGAGAATGCCAAGAGTGTGCAAAGCAGTAATCAAAGCAAAAGGTGGCTACTTTGAAGAACCTAGAATATAAGACATATTTTCAATTGTTTCACACTTTTTTGTTAAGTATATAATTCCACATGTGTTAATTCATAGTTTTGATGCCTTCAGTGTGAATCTACAATTTTCATAGTCATGAAAATACAGAAAACTCTTTGAATGAGAAGGTCTGTACTGTATACATGCAACAAGTGTACAAGTTACAACATACAAAATAACAAATTGTCTCAGCCCTAGCTAAACAGTATACATTATATTCCCTCTCTTACATACCATCAAATCAACCTGTACCTTCAGTTTGGAGTGGCCTCCATGTTCCGTCCAGAGAGAGAATTCCCAGCATAGCCAGGGTTTTAAATAGGCCTCAGTACAGCTGCATTTGCTAATGAGGCCATAACAGAGAAACATAGGCACTTGACTAGTGGTACGACTACAAGGTGCAGTCATGATGTGGTTGGGTCATGGCAAGCTGTGGTCATAGACTGTGCGGCCAATTACTCAAGCAGCTGCCTGATATTTAACTAATGAAGACTGCACTGAATAGGCCGTTCGAATTCTTAATGGCCATGTGGTACCTTCAATACCGCGCGGCAATTAAGAATTCAGACCACCTATACAGTGCGGTCCTCAGGCAGCTGTGTGGACATACCCTAGGACTAGAGGCTTCTTATCACCCAGAACCCTACAACAAAAAGCCTCCAAGCTCCATCTCCCAGAATATTGCTTTAAACCAGGAGAGAAACTAAAAATGTGTTGTTCTCCTATTTTATGGAGCACCTCACCATGTATAAATGAAAATCCTATGAGGAATATATACACCATCTACCACCTTTTTAGTTACTGGGGATCATTTATTAAGGGTTTTGTGACTATTTTAGTTGTTAAAAGTGTCGCAGGTCCCTTTTTTGACCGGCCGTGCTATAAGATTTAGTTGTACTGCCGGTTTTATGCAGTGTTTGGCAGTTGGGGGAGATGAGGGAGAAGCATGAGTCATGTAAGATTTATGGAAACAGGTATAAATGTTGACGAAACACTACTCTAGCCCCTAGTTTTTACGCCAGACGGACAGAATGCCGTGATTGTCATAAATTTACTAACATTAGATTGCCGTAAATTTACTAACACTAAGAGCTGGAAACAGGTGTAAATGTTGGCCAAAAAACAACTCCAGCTAGAGCAGATTTTATGCCAGGTGCACGGACTGCCGTAGATTTGACTAACTTAAGATGAGGCGCATGGCCCCTAATAAATTAGTCGAATCTTACAGCAATGTAGGGAGGAATCTTTTTACGCCAGTCTTAGTAAATGACCCCCACTTCTTACACTGCATAAGACACGTTGCTGTTAAGTGGTGATGGGGCAGAACAGAACATTCATAAGCGAACAACAATGAAGAAAAATCCCCTAATACATAACATTCTAATTTCCCTATGAATGGTAGCAGTGGTCTTGCATGGGGTTGCCGTTGCTATGATGTTGCCATGGCAATTCTATTATTGGACCGAGCAATCTCTGTGCGTTTCACCGGTCTGGTACATTTTGCAATGACTTGCTGATAGAAATCGACAAAAGAAAGAGGCTGAGAGGGGCCGTGTGTAGGATCATATGAAGAGAAGGCATAGCGTGAATTAGAAAGCCCCAGGTGGGAATATGGAAATGTATTTTCCTTGCAAAATGTAGCTTTGTATTTAACACTATTCACACTCCTACAGAGAAGCCAAGGTGGCTCTTACAGGCGAAATGGGGCAGAAAATCATCTAGCAAAAGACATGGAGCTGACTCTTTGCTGTAATTCAACCTTTGCAAACCAAGCCAACCCAGGACATGCAGTGACCCATTGATTCACTGCTAAAGTATTAATGCTCTAGTGTAATAAGTTTCATTGCTAAGACAGTTAATGTATGCTAACTATGTACTTTCAGTGGTACAAGTGATAAATGCAGATGCATTAAACACCTTGTGATACAAAAAGACTATATATAGGGAGGAAATAGTTAACTGGCAGCTTACGTTATAGTTGCCTGGTGGTGGGCTGGCCCTGCACCCCTTTGTTAGTGAGTCTTCTGGATTTATCCACTCAAACATCATCCTTGTGTGACTTAAAGATGTCAGAAATCAACTGTGCTAAGAAATAACCTCTGAGGGAAAGAAGCATTGAATTGAGGACCATTATAAAGAGACAATGTGTGAACTAAAGGCCCTTTTACACGGGCCGATGTGTCTCTCTGCCCGAGCGCCGATCAGCGATATCGGCGCTCGGGCAGGGAGCCTTTACACGGCCCGATGAATCGAGCGCCGGGCCGCACGAGTGATCGCTGTATCGCTCATGCGGCCCGGAAGCTCCATACTGTCAGGCGCACATCGCCTGTTTACACAGGCCGATGTGCGCCCGACAGATTGGATCTTTTGTAGAAACCAAAAGATCCAATCAGCCGACGAACGAGCGTTTTGCTCGTTCGTCGGCTGATTAGGGCCACTTTTACACGGGCCGATTATCGGCACTAGCGTTCCTAGGAACGATTTTTCGGCCGACAATCGGCCCGTGTAAAGGGACCTTTAGACAGTAAAGGTCACGCAAGTTTATGGCTTTGAACTTTGCTGCCTCTGGTTAGCATTAATTGCTTCTGGTACTCACCACACCACTGAGATGAAGCGGTCTTCCATTCTAGGACTGCACCCCGCAGTTGGGCACTTCAAATATATTGAGAAAGGACTTGCACACCTTTGGTGAATTGTGAGGATTGCATTATATATCTAGAGATAAACTTAGAGAGAATTATCATACTGCCTACCCCTATGCACATTCTTTTTGGAAACACCTGCCATGTGATATACTTGAGATTGTTTACTATAGTTATTGCATCCACCATCCGCTGGTCTTTGCACCTGCCCTCCTGCCTTGCACCATGATATCCATTCGCCATCAAGGACACCCCAGCCACCACCAGGCAAGAGGCTTCAGTAAGATCCAGGGTGTACCCCGAGGGGAAAAGGAGTTTTCCCTTCCACTCACTGCAGGTGTAGTCTAGGGGAGTGCTAGATCAGGGATGTAGCCACTGTGAGGACTACTACCACCGTTGTAATAAATGTCACTACTCCCTCTTCAAAATCACCACAATGCCTCCCCTGTGGGCTGATGAGCTTCAGGCATTACGTGTTAAATGTCCTTCTTGGCTTATTATGAGTATAGTATTTCAGAAAAGGTCATTCACGTTAACAGAGCAAAGCTGCAAGAACAGACTCAACTCATGAACAAGTGTGGCAGTGTTTTTGGAAGAATGCAGTCAATCCTAGACAACCCCTTTAATATAGAGCTTTTTACCCATGTTAGCAGTTAAAAAGTGGCAAAAAATATTTTAGCAGTCAGCAAATGGTGTGATTGTTGGAGACTAGTGGTCATGGACTACATGACACATCAGCTTTTCACCTTCCCTGACATGGTGTGTCTAAAGGACAGTCTGGCACTGTAAAAAAGGTTGTACGACCAAAAACATTCACCCTTTACAATAAATAAAAAGCAGTGTACAGTGTACAGCAGTGCAAACAGTGTACAGTGAATTTTACTACATGTAGATTGAGAGCACTTCAGATTTAACCAAGTGACGTTTTCTTTTATCCTCTTGCTAGATTCATTTTGAGTCCTAACAAAAGAAGATTTGATTTAGGTATGAATACATGCAGCCCAAATCGAAAATGCCACTCTGAGGCCTCTAAGGACTCATATTTTTCTATCTTCTCTTTGTCTCTTTTTTTGTTTCAAATTCTCTCTCTCTCCCCTTTCATGCTCTTTAAAGCAAAGACAGCATTAGTAATGTTAGAGGGACAGTCAGGCTCGGACTGGCCCACCAGAGGACCGGAGGATCCTCCGGTAGGCCCCAAGCCCCCCGACCAGTGGCGTAGCTATAGGGGTCGCAGCGGTCGCAGTTGCGATCGGGCCCCTAAGCCAGGGGGGCCCCGAGGGCCCCCCTTGCCACTTCCAGGGCCGCACCGCCAATTAGCCAGATGCGGCGCGGCCCTGCGCACAGATAGGGGCAGAGGGAGATGAGCGCTTCCATTGTGGAAGCGCTCATCTCAATAGTCATCTGTATCGCCGTCCTCAGGACGGCGATACAGATGCCTGTATTGTACTGGGGCAGGGGAGGGAGAGGCGTCTCCCCTGCCCGTTCCTCTGATAGGCTGCAGGCACTGGGCCTGCAGCCTATCAGAGGCTGGCTCAGGCGGCGCGATGACGTCATCGCGTCGCCTGAGCCGTACAGAGCGGGACACAGGCCAGAAGAGGCCTGCATCGCATCGCTGCCAGCACCATGGAGGTAAGTATAAGTGTTAATTTTTTTTTTTTTTTTTTATTGTAGCAGTCACCGACCGGAGCTCAATTGGGGGCACTGGGGGCATTTTGGGGGCATTTTTACTGGCACATGGGGGCACTGGGGGCATTTTACTGGCACATGGGGAAATTTTTACTGGCACATGGGGGCACTGTGGGCATTTTACTGGCACATGGGGGCACTGTGGGCATTTTTACTGGCACATGGGGGCACTGTGGGCATTTTTACTGGCACATGGGGGCACTGGGGGCATTTTTACTGGTACTGGGGGCATTTTTACTGGCACATGGGGGCACTGGGGGCATTTTACTGGCACGGGGCATTTTTGCTGGCACATGGGGGCACTGGGGGCATTTTTACTGGCACATGGGGCACTGGGGGCATTTTTACTGGCACATGGGGGCATTTTTACTGGCACATGGGGGCACTGTGGGCATTTTACTGGCACATGGCACTGTGGGCATTTTTACTGGCACATGGGGGCACTGTGGGCATTTTACTGGCACATGGGGGCACTGTGGGCATTTTTACTGGCACATGGGGGCACTGTGGGCATTTTTACTGGCACATGGGGGCACTGGGGGCATTTTTACTGGCACATGGGGGCATTTTTACTGGCACATGGGGGCACTGGGGGCATTTTACTGGCACGGGGCATTTTTGCTGGCACATGGGGGCATTGGGGGCATTTTTACTGGCACATGGGGGCATTTTTACTGGCACATGGGGGCACTAGGGGCATTTTTACTGGCACATGGGGGCATTTTTACTGGCACATGGGGGCACTGGGGGCATTTTTACTGGCATATGGGGGCACTGGGGGCATTTTACTGGCACGGGGCATTTTTACTGGCACATAGGGACATTTTTACTGGCACATGGGGGCACTGGGGGCATTTTACTGGCACGGGGCATTTTTACTGGCATTTTTACTGGCACATGGGGGCATTTTTACTGGCACATGGGGCACTGGGGGCATTTTTACTGGCACAAGGGGGCACTGGGGCATTTTTACTGGCACATGGGGGCATTTCTTTATGGCATGGGAGCACTAGGGGCATTTTTCTGGCACATGGGGCACTGGGGCATTTCTTACTGGCACATGGGGGCACTGGGGGCATTTCTTACTGGCACATGGGGGCATTTCTTACTGGCACATGATTTTGGGGGGGAATCAATGGGGGGAACTTCTGGCGCATTATTGGGGCACTTCTTACTGGCACATTGGAAGCATTATTACTTCTGGGGCACAGTGGGGACATTAGTACTGTGGGGGGCACTATTACTGTGGGGGGCACCCTGGCACAGTATCAGCGCAGTTATTTCTGGGGCACGTTATGTTCACACTATTACGGGACAGTATTTGCTGGGCGCAGTTATTTTAGGACACTGTGCCAATAATTATTGAAGGGCACTATCTGTGTGGTACTAGTGGCACAGTACTGGGGGTGTAGGATGATTTGTCCAGAAGATGGGAGGATGATGGAAAAGTAGTAAACTAAGATTTTTTTTTGTGTCAAACTGCAGAGATAAGAAATGGCTGAAAAATGGCGTCTGGTCTGAAAGGAGAAGATGAGGAAAGAGAAGATCTACATCCGAGGAGACGTCACTGGATGTAAGAGGTATGGGGCGCTGTATTATACTGGATGTAAGAGGTATGAGGCGCTGTATTATACTGGATGTAAGAGGTATGAGGCGCTGTATTATACTGGATGTAAGAGGTATGGGGCGCTGTATTATACTGGATGTAAGAGGTATGAGGTGCTGTATTATACTGGATGTAAGAGGTATGGGGCGCTGTATTATACTGGATGTAAGAGGTATGGGGCGCTGTATTATACTGGATGTAAGAGGTATGGGGCGCTGTATTATACTGGATGTAAGAGGTATGGGGCGCTGTATTATACTGGATGTAAGAGGTATGGGGCGCTGTATTATACTGGATGTAAGAGGTATGAGGCGCTGTATTATACTGGATGTAAGAGGTATGAGGCGCTGTATTATACTGGATGTAAGAGGTATGGGGCGCTGTATTATACTGGATGTAAGAGGTATGGGGCGCTGTATTATACTGGATGTAAGAGGTATGGGGGCTGTATTATACTGGATGTAAGAGGTATGGGGCGCTGTATTATACTGGATGTAAGAGGTATGGGGCGCTGTATTATACTGGATGTAAGAGGTATGAGGCGCTGTATTATACTGGATGTAAGAGGTATGGGGCGCTGTATTATACTGGATGTAAGAGGTATGGGGCGCTGTATTATACTGGATGTAAGAGGTATGGGGCGCTGTATTATACTGGATGTAAGAGGTATGGGGCGCTGTATTATACTGGATGTAAGAGGTATGGGGCGCTGTATTATACTGGATGTAAGAGGTATGGGGCGCTGTATTATACTGGATGTAAGAGGTATGAGGCGCTGTATTATACTGGATGTAAGAGGTATGGGGCGCTATATTAGGCGGGAGGGGGGGGGGGCCCAAGCTGAACTCTTGCACCAGGGCCCATGAGCCTTTAGCTACGCCCCTGCTCCCAACCGTCCCAGATCCAGCCTCTGGCAGCTATCTCTGCGTCCATAGGACGTAGAGACAGTTGCCTGTTGCAGGAAGGAGCAGACAGCCGAAATCAGCTGTCTGCTTCTTCCATCCTCCCTCCTGTCCCCCCTGCAGCTCTCCATACCTCCCAGGCATGCCTCAGGTCTCGGTGGGGGGCGGGGCCGGCCGGCAGCATAGGCTCCGCCCCCTTCAGACATGAGAAGAAGATCTGCTCTGATGATGCTGGCCCTGCTGCTATGAAAAAGGTAAGTATAATTTTTTTTTAACTTTCTGTACACTGTGTTTATTATCCCTTGACTGTGACATCACTGTGTTTATTATCCCTTATCCCTACACTGTGACATCACTGTGTTTATTATTCCTAGACTGTGACATCACTGTTTATTATCCCTGGACTGTGACATCACTGTGTTTATTATCTCTGTACTGTGACATCACTGTGTTTATTATCCCTGTACGGTGACATCGCTGTGTTTATTATCTCTGTTCGGTGACATCGCTGTGTTTATTATCCCTGTACGGTGACATCACTGTGTTTATTATCTCTGTACTGTGACATCACTGTGTTTATTATCCCTGTACAGTGACATCGCTGTGTGTATTATCTCTGTACAGTGACATCACTGTGTTTATTATCCCTGTACTGTGACATCACTGTGTTTATTATCCCTGTACAGTGACATCACTGTGTTTATTATCCCTGTACAGTGACATCGCTGTGTGTATTATCCCAGTGCAGGAAGAGGTAAGTGGTCTGTGTTTGTGTGTTTGTTTTCTATTTTTCAGGGTCGTGAATGCAGAGGACTACGTCGGATTCGGTGGACTACGTCGGACCAGCTTTTTTTTTTTTTAATAAAATGGTCAAACAGGGGTCTGGGGGAGTGTTTATTTCAATAAAATGTTTTATACTTGTGTGTGTGTATTTTTTTTACAATACTGCAGTTTTAGTAATTATGGCTATCTACAGACGGCCCTGATTACTAATACTGGGCTTAGTGCTTGCCGGTATGGCAGGCCAGCACTAACCCCAACATCTATTACCTCGGCACCCACCGCCACCAGGGGTGCCAGGAAGAGCCGGGTACCCGCAGGACCGGACCTTCTAAATTGAGGGTCTGGCTCTGGGGCGGCTGCAGGCTGGTACCATTAGGCTGGGAAGGGCCAATAACCGTGTCCCTTCCCACCCTGGTAGTGCCAGGCTGCCGCTGCTGGTTGTATCTGGCTGGCGAAGGAAAAAAGGGGGGGACCCCACGCCATTTTTTTTTTAATTATTTAATTATTTTTGTAAAAAAATGGCATGGGTCCCCCCCTTTTTTCCTTCGCCAGCCAGATACAACCAGCAGCGGCAGCCTGGCACTACCAGGGTGGGAAGGGACACGGTTATTGGCCCTTCCCAGCCTAATGGTACCAGCCTGCAGCCGCCCCAGAGCCAGACCCTCAATTTAGAAGGTCCGGTCCTGCGGGTACCCGGCTCTTCCCGGCACCCCTGGTGGCGGTGGGTGCCGAGGTAATAGATGTTGGGGTTAGTGCTGGCCTGCCATACCGGCAAGCACTAAGCCCAGTATTAGTAATCAGGGCCGTCTGTAGATAGCCATAATTACTAAAACTGTAGTATTGTAAAAAAATATACACACACACAAGTATAAAACATTTTATTGAAATAAACACTCCCCCAGACCCCTGTTTGACCATTTTATTAAAAAAAAAAAAAGCTGGTCCGACGTAGTCCACCGAATCCGACGTAGTCCTCTGCATTCACGACCCTGAAAAATAGAAAACAAACACACAAACACAGACCACTTACCTCTTCCTGCACTGGGATAATACACACAGCGATGTCACTGTACAGGGATAATAAACACAGTGATGTCACTGTACAGGGATAATAAACACAGTGATGTCACAGTACAGGGATAATAAACACAGCGATGTCACTGTACAGGGATAACAAACACAGTGATGTCACTGTACAGGGATAATAAACACAGTGATGTCACAGTACAGGGATAATAAACACAGTGATGCCACAGTACAGGGATAATACACACAGTGATGTCACTGTACAGGGATAATACACACAGCGATGTCACTGTACAGAGATAATAAACACAGTGATGTCACTGTACAGAGATAATAAACACAGTGATGTCACAGTACAGGGATAATAAACACAGTGATGTCAAAGTCCAGGGATAATAAACACAGCGATGTCACCGAACAGAGATAATAAACACAGCGATGTCACTGTACAGGGATAATAAACACAGTGATGTCACTATACAGGGATAATAAACACAGTGATGTCACAGTACAGGGATAATAAACACAGTGATGTCAAAGTCCAGGGATAATAAACACAGCGATGTCACCGAACAGAGATAATAAACACAGCGATGTCACTGTACAGAGATAATAAACACAGTGATGTCACTGTACAGGGATAATAAACACAGTGATGTCACAGTACAGAGATAATAAACACAGTGATGACAAAGTCCAGGGATAATAAACACAGCGATGTCACCGAACAGAGATAATAAACACAGCGATGTCACTGTACAGGGATAATAAACACAGTGATGGCACTGTACAGGGATAATAAACACAGTGATGTCACAGTACAGGGATAATAAACACAGTGATGTCACAGTACAGGGATAATACACAAAGCGATGTCACTGTACAGGGATAATACACACAGTGATATCACTGTACAGGGATAATAAACACAGTGATGTCACCGTACAGGGATAATAAACACAGTGATGTCACAGTACAGATATTTCTTTATGGTGGGCCCCAAGAATTATTTCCTCTGGTGGGCCCTAGGTACTCCAGTCCGACCCTGGGGACAGTGATAAATATAGCTCTAGGTAAGCGCATGGATGACAATGTTAGCCTGTTTAAAAACATAATGCACTTTTGATTTTGTTATGCTTTTTTAAATTTAAATTTTTAAAACATGTTCCAAAAAATGTCCCTTACTAGTGGCAGATGCCTGCCGGTGTTTATGTAAGGAGCATCGCAAGCAGATAAACCTGCCATCTGAATCAATCTCCACGTTATGACACTCAAAAGGTATATTTTTATGTATGAGTATGCTGACCCCCCTGGCATGAGAGGAGAAAGTAGAATGATAGGAGTGAGACATCCACGGTCTGTGCAACACTCTTGGAGTGCCCCGACCGTCTAGGGAGGGAGCACAGAGACTGTAGATGCCTCTTCCCCCCCCCCCCTTCTTAAAGCTGGCCGGGGTTGGGGGGTTTAGCCACCCCTCCCCCCCCCCTTCCTCTCTTGGTGGGTGTTACAGGTGGTAGGCTGTAGGGGTTAACGGTGGGAGTAGTTGGGCTGGAAGGTCTAGAAGGGGATAGGTTGAGCCCCCTTGACTCCCTCCCTTTCCGTTACTGTTGGCAGTCCCTCCCCCAGGCTTTATATAGCCTTGCCCTCCGCTTCCCCTTCCTCTTGTTCCTGGAAGCGGGTTTTGGTGTTACCTTCAGGCAAGATGTCCTCCGAGGCGCTTTGTGCTGCCCTCCGGGAGAGATGCGCGGCTGAGGGCGTCGGGTGGCTGCGTTCATTCATTGAGAGCATGTCATCGGCGGCGCCTTCCCCCTCCCTCCCTGCTGCGGCGCGGTCAGCTGGCGATTGCGAGCAGCGGGGGGGGGAGAGTTCTTCTGGTGGTGCGGGGGGCAGGCGTTCCGGGAGGCGCTCTCGCCCCCCCGCTCAGCTGGGCCACAGTCCCCCGGCCTCGGGGCCTCCGGCGGGCAGGGGGACCGGTGGAAGTAGTTCTGCGCATGCGCGCGCTCGGGCTCCTCCCCTTCCGGCTCCACTGGGTCAGGAGCTTCTCCTGCCCCGGGCTCAGTGGCCGTCAGGAGACCGGGAGCATGCTGGTTATTTAATGAGGGGTATTGCAAGTTTGCGGCCCTCTGCAAATATAAGCATGAATGCTCGATCTGCGGCGGACCTCACACTTCCTCTCGTTGTTCCCGCTCCTCAAGTGGTAAGCAGCCAAAGGCCCCCGGTCAGGGTGACCCCAAGGACTCCGGTGAGCGTGGTCGCGATGGGGCCGTGGTTAGACCGGTATCCCAATAAGGCGGCGGCGGAGCAGTTGCGTTCGGGTTTCTCGGTGGGTTTTTTCATCCCGTTTGTTTTAAGCAGGTTCCCGTTTTTTTCCGATAATTTGAAGTCGGCTAGGGACTTCCCGGTTGCGCTGAGGGAAAAACTCGCGAAGGAGGTGTCGTTGGGGCGTGTTTTGGGTCCGTTTAGTTCTGTTCCGTTCCCCAATCTGCGGGTTTCACCGTTGGGTGTGGTCCCTAAGCGGGAGCAGGGTAAGTTCCGTTTGATTCATCATTTATCTTACCCAAAAGGCTCGTCCGTTAATGACGCCATTTCACAGGAGGACGCGTCGGTTTCGTATGTGTCCTTCGACCAGGCGGTCCGCTTGGTTAGGGAGACGGGCCGGGGTGCCCTCCTGGCGAAATCGGATATTGAATCTGCCTTTCGGCTCCTTCCCGTGCATCCTGATTGCTTCCATCTGCTGGGCTGTTGTGTAGATGGGGAGTTTTACTATGATACGTGCCTTCCCATGGGTTGTTCAATCTCCTGCCATTTTTTCGAGCTGTTCAGCTCGTTTTTGGAATGGGTGGTTCGTTTCGAAACGGGTTGCAGTTCCGTCATTCATTACCTGGATGACTTCCTTTTTGTTTCTGACTCGTTGGCCGGCTGCAGGGCTCTTCTGGATACTTTCCTGGCGTTGATGTCTCGGTTTGGGGTTCCCATTTCGGCAGAGAAAACCGAAGGTCCGGTTACGTGCCTGTCATTTTTGGGGATAGAAATCGATACGTTTGCTATGGTTTTTCGGTTACCTACGGACAAGTTGCTTCGGTTGATCCAGACGGTGGACGGTTTTCTTGCAGTTAGGAAGGCCACCCTTCAGCAATTTCAGTCGTTATTGGGATTGTTATGTTTCGCTTGCCGGGTCATGCCTATGGGCCGGGTTTTTTCGCGTAGGCTTTCGCTTGCTACCCGCGGGGTTAAGTGCCCGCGGCACCGGATTCGGGTTACGAGATCGTTGAAGCTGGATTTGGCAGTATGGCGCGAGTTCTTGCAGTCATACAACGGGCATACGTGTTGCATGGCTCCTGAGCAGACCAACTCGGACCTGGAGTTGTTCTCGGATGCTTCCGGTTCGGTTGGCTTTGGTGTCATATTTGAGCGGCATTGGTGTCATTCGGCTTGGCCCCCTGATTGGTTTGACTCAGGCCTGTGTCGCAACCTCGCGCTCCTCGAGCTTTTCCCTATTCTGGTTGCGGTTGAGCTGTGGGGACCCAGGTTGGCGAACAGGCATGTTTGTTTCTGGACGGACAATTTGGCGGTAGTACATTGTGTGAACAGCTTATCGTCATCTTCCCTCCCAGTGTTGGCCCTTCTGCGCCATTTGGTTCTTCGCTGTTTGGAGTTCAATATTTTCTTCCGAGCACGTCACGTGCCTGGGGTGGAGAATAGGGTTGCTGATGCTCTGTCTCGTTGTCATTGGCAGGTTTTTTGCTCCTTTCATCCGGAGGCGGACTCGGTTGGTCACGACTGCCCAGCGTCCCTTTGGCGGCTGGTGGACAACAGCTGATGTCACTGGTGGAGTCTTCGGTTACACCGGCAACATGGAGGTCGCACGGTAAGGCGTGGGAGGAGTGGCTGGCACTGGTGGGGTCCTGAGATGTGGCGAAGGACAGCGAGCTTCGCTTGGAAGTGATGGTGGAGCTGCTGTTACAGTTGCGCGCGGCAGGGGCTTCTGCAGCGGTTGCGCAGCGCCTGTCAGGCGTTGCTTTTTATTTTCGGTTATTTGGTTCGCCTGACTTAACCAAGCGGTTTTTGATTTCCCAGGCTTTGAAGGGTTGGAGAAAGGGCGGTTCTCGATTGGACCGGAGGCGGCCGGTTTCCTATAAGCTGTTATGCGATATTATTGCCTCCTGCCGGGCGGTGTGCCGGTCCAAGTTCGAGGCTGCGTTGTTTTCCGCTTGTTTTGGCCTGGCGTTTTTTGGAGCATTGCGCGTCGGGGAACTCGTTCCGGTCTTGCGCTCGCGGCCTGGCGGACTCATGTTTGAGGACATTTGCTTAGCCAATTTTGCGCTTCGAATTCGGGTACGCCGGTCGAAAACTGATCAGTACGGGAACGGGGCTTGGATCCCCCTCCATCCGGTTTCGGGTTCTGTCTGCCCGGTTCGTTTGGTGGAGAGTTACCTTGGCCTGCGCACAGGGGGTAGCCAGTTCCTCACTTACCTGGATGGGTCCCCGCTCACGAGATTTCAGTTTGTGTCCGTTTTCCGGTCGTGTCTGTCGCATGTCGGCGTTCCTCCGGGTGATTACGGGTCCCACTCGTTTAGAATAGGCGCTGCTACTGAGGCCGATAGGGGGGGTTTGCCTGAGTCCGAGGTCATCCACCCACTGGACTGCTCCCTCAGGGGTGTCAAAAATGTGGACTCGGCCGCCCGCTGCAATTCGGAGTCTGGAGGGATACATCATGGAATATTTCACATTCTTTAAGCAAAGTCTCCTTTTGATATCTAGGAATCTTGCACACCGCTTTTGGACTTCTGCTGAAAAGTCCGGATAGATGGAAATTTTGTTGCCTTGTATTGTTAGGTTAGTGTGATCTCTTGCAGCTCTGAGGATAGCATCCCGGTCTTGGAAATGTAATATCCGTAGCAAGATAGATCTGGGAGGGGACCCCGGTGGTAGCGGGCGAGAAGGTACTCTATGTGCCCTTTCAATAGCGAACAACGGCGATAGGGCAGTCGGACCAAATTTATCTTTGAGCCACTCTTCAAAGAAGGAGACTGCGTTTGTTCCTTCTGCTTTTTCGGGGACTCCGACCAGTCGGAGATTATTCCGCCGCGAGCGGTTTTCCAGGTCCCCCTTTTTGTTTATGAGGAGGGTAATATTGTGGATCACCTTAGCCAGGTCTCTTTTTACAGGCGGGATTTGATCCTCCACAAGACCAACTCTTTCTTCCACCCCTGCCACCCTCTCATTGATCTTTTTAATGTTGTGTCATATGAGGGATACATTCTCCTGGAGTGACCCCATAGAGGTGTTAAGCGAGGCCAGGGCTCAGCTGCAGTTTTGGACAGCCAAAAATATGTCCTTACTAGTAGGTTCAGTAGTAGGGCATAAGGCAGGGTCTATTTGCATTGCTTGGGAGCAAGCAGCAGTATTTATCATTGCCTGCGCATCGCTCTCCGCAGTACCCGCCTGTACCATGTGGTCCGCGCCATCTTGAATATCGCTCACCTCCTGTTCCATACTGGTGGCGCTCCCCTCCCTGTAGTGTTCTGGCACAGGATTCAGGACTTCCCATTTGTTCTTGTCCGCGAGTGGTGATGCAGCTCTCACGAACTGCTCCAGCCGTGCCGCCACATCGGAAGCCCGAGACACCGAGGCCGAGGCTTGAGGCCTGGACGAAGTGGGCCCCGTACCCTTCTTGGGCTCTCTCTCCTTCCTGGCACCACTATTCATGCTCCCGGAGCACGGTAGGGACGGGTAGGGAGTATGTTGCCGGTAATAGAAAATAATTATCGCCGCTTGTAGCAGGATCGTGGAGGATGAAGAATGCTGCCGTCTAGGAGCTCTCCGGCGTGCGTCCCCTCACATCGCCAGCCATGCCACGCCCCCGCCTGCCGGTGTTTATACACACAAGTGAGTATCTAAAGAAGCAGAATCTTGTCCTGAACAAGCAGTCCAAAAATTATTCCTTAATGGTGGCAGATGCCTGCCCTTTTTTATACACAACGAGTGTTCAAAAAGTATTCTTTAATGGTATTAGATTCTTACTCATGTTTATACACATAGTAATATTGGAAAAAACAGTGGCTTGTTCTGAAGGAGCCATACAAAAACTCTTCCTTTCTCAGGAGCAGCAGAAGTACAGTATGGAGAGACAAAACAGAAGATGTGCAGCTGTGTAGGAGTACTGGCAGCAGCAGTAGCAGCTATGGCCGCAGCAGTATAGCATGGAAACTGAGGAGGTATGCAGTTGTGTACGAGTAGTGGTAGGGCAGAAGTACAATCGTAGCAGCAGTAGCAGTAGAATATAGAACATGATGGATAGGAGATGTGTAGCTGTGTAGGGGTTGTACTAGTGGCAGTAGTAGTTTCGACAGCAGCAATACAGTTTGGAACCTGACACACAAGGCAGTAGATGTGCCCTTTGTATAGGTGCCTGCAGCAGCTATGGCAGCAGCAGTAGTGCGGTATGGAACATGATGGACATGCAGACGACATTGGCACCATTGGGCTAGTGATAAATATCTGTCAGCAATGGCAGATCTATTTGTTGGCCTAGGACAGAAGTGTGTGAAAATCGTCACAGAGCCATGTGTAATTCATTTTCACAAATATAATGTTTTGTACACTTGCGGAGGACAATTTTGTCCGCTTTAATGTGACAACACCACCTGAATACCCTCTCTGCAGTACGCTGGAGACAAGGCAAGACCACTTACCACCAGTGTTCCAATCTGCCAACCCAAAAGTTTTTGGGATCAGAGAACAGGGTATGTGCCAGAAAAAGGGCACAGGCCAGGTACATTTGACTCTAGTTGCTCAGGCAACACTGTTCCACCGTGTTCAGCAAACTGAACTTGCTGCTGGTGGTGCTGTTGTTGCTTCTGCTACTTGTTGTAGAGGTAGGTAGAACAATTTTGCCTGCCTTTTTAGGAAAACATTCCCCCATTTTGATTTAATAGCAGAGGTCTAAAAGCATGGCTATCCAGTAGTCATCACTTTGCTTGATGCTAATGATACATGATCAACACGTATTCAACCAAACATGCAGTTTGCCTTGTTTGAAGACAGAGTTATTTAAGGCTCTCCCCCACACTGAGATTGCCAGTGTCATTGTCATCATCAGCAAGTCTGCCCTAACAAGTTTTAACCTTGTCTCTTAGTTGTGCCCAGGAAAGCTTAATGCCTCTCTGCTCCTCCCACTCTACCTCCTCCTCCAGTCCCTCTGCAGCATTAACTTCACCTCCTCCTCTGTAGTTCCTTATCATTGTACCATTCAACTTCTTCCTTCATGCGACTTTCTCCATGCAGGTCCCCAAGAGCTAAAGGGCCATTGAGACAGACATTTAGGGAAGAGGTGTGGAAAGCGGACTGGCACCTGGTGTGGAGACCAGACTGACACAAACTTGGATGTGTCAGTATAACCTAGCCTCATTGGTGTGGTGCAGCATCACCGCTGCCATGCAAAACATACTCAGTACCACGCAAATAACAGCAGACTCAGTGGGCTGTGATAGACAGGTACTGTCCCTTCCTGTTACAGCTACTACATGTGTCAATGGTGGTATGTACTTTGTTGTACAGCAATAATTCCAAAGAGTGTCCCACACCTTCTGCTATATGAGAGTCAGGGATGTCTTTTTTGAGAAATAATCATGGCTAGTTATCTTCCATTGAGGCTGAACGCACACCATCAGTTCCCTAATGGCAGTGGAATCCACTAAGTGGCATGGCTGAGACTTCACCTCCAACAACTTGGCCAGGTGAAAGTTCATGTTGAATACTGTATAAGAGATAATTGGGTGAGCATAATTGTTTCCTAGCCACGCTTTCCATTATGGGTGACTAACAATAGAGCGGAGGACAAGAAAGAGAAGGAGTCAGAATATTAGAAGCAGTAACTAGGGATGAGCGGACCCGTGGATGTTCGGATTTGACGGATTCGGACAAACTTCGGGTTCAAATACTGTAGTCTTGAACTAGGAGGCGGAGGTCAAAGTGGAGTAGGAGGTTGAGGAGGCGGTGGACGTGGCAGTGTAGGTGGAAGCGGCGGTGGAGGATGAGGTAGCCAATACTGTTTTTGTTGTTTGTTTATTTATTTTTATTTTTTTCCTTTATTTATTTTTTATTTATTTTTTATAAATTTGGGAAGGCCGTTGGGAAATGGAAAAGAGAACGTAAAGAGAGAGTGCGCTGGAGTATAAAAATGGCTGGGTGCGGCCGGTATACTTGCCTACTCAGCACAAGGTACGGACAAGTCCTGTGGGGTACATGCCTGGTTCAATTTAATGAATGTGAGCATGTCCACCTTAGCTGTGGACAGGCGGCTGCGCTTGTCTGTGATTACCCCTACGTGTGCTAAACACACGTTCGGACAATACACTTTCTGCTGGGCAGGCCAGCACCTCCAAGGCGTAAAGGGTGAGCTCAGGCCATGTGCCCAATTTGGAGACCCATCAGTCAGTACGTGCAGACGTGTGGATACGTACTGTTCCACCATGTTGCTGAAATGCTGCCTCCTGCTAAAACGTTCTGTATCAGCTGGTGGTGCTGGTTGTTGCGGCATGCTGACAAATCTTTTCCACATTTCGGCCAAGCTAACCCTCCCTTCTAAGGTGCTGATTGTGCCCCAGCTGCATTGGCCACTTCTTCCTACTCCTCCTCGGCATTTGCCTTGTGCTTCCACTGAGCCCCCACTACCAGGTAGAGATATAGGTCATGACTCTCTCTTTGACACCAGTCTATATACGTCATGACATGAACAACGCACCTTGTGACTTCTGGGGGAAAAAAGAAAAAAATTATTAGGTCTAACATCTGCTGCTATAGGCTATAGAAAAGCTCATTTGAATATCTTTCCCACAATTCCATAAGGGCATCGCCTGGCCTACAATACTGCACGCATGTATTCTTTATAATAGGGGCTTTCTAGCAAGGGAAATCCATAGAAAAGAGACCTGAACCAATGTAAAATATACTAAGGTCCACAAAATTGGTATATACATATATCGGTATATTGATATATACATATATATATCCAGAAAACACATTTAAGCCTCTTTCCCACGAACGATACGGATTGTATCAGGAGCCACCCTGCTGTGAACACGGTTCCTCCTCCTCATCATTCTCCCTATCCTCCAGAACTGTGCACTGGTTGGACAATTGTGTACCTGGCCTCTGTTGGTGCAGGAACCCACCCTCTGAGCCACTTGTGAACAGGGCTGGTTTTAAACAAAGTGTGGCCCTGGGCAAAATTGAAAGTGGGGCCCCAAATCCTGAAATATTGGACCAGAAGTCTGACAGGACTCTGTAGGCACAGCCAGCGGTTGCAACCACCGCATCTGATTGTAGACTGCCACATTATATCTCTTTAGCCTTTCCACTGTAAGCTGCTGATCCTGGAGCCTCTTTGGGTATGTTCACACAGAGTATTTTCTGATGCTTAAAAAAAACCTAATGCAAATCTGCATCAGGTTTTTTTTTTTATGTGTTTTTTTCTGATGCATTTTATAACACAGTTTTGGCATGCATTTTCATTAATACCC
Source organism: Rhinella marina (assembly GCA_900303285.1). Classification (NCBI taxonomy): domain Eukaryota; kingdom Metazoa; phylum Chordata; class Amphibia; order Anura; family Bufonidae; genus Rhinella; species Rhinella marina. The sequence continues at coordinate 43,976 of ONZH01011962.1, forward strand.
ATTTTCAAAGGGAATTCTGGACATAGAATCCACATGAAGAATGGCCAGGACACTTGTTTTTTTCATGGTGCAGTTTATAAAACCCGAGCTGAAAAAAGGGTTGTCCCATCCGGGCCCTGAAGTTAAGGGAGAGCACAGTGTGCATGTGTGGTCATCCTCCATTATGCTATGAGTGTTCTGAAAATAGCCAATCACTGGCAATTCCATAGCAGTGAATGGAGATAATGCTGTGCATGCACACTGTTATGGGGGATCTGTGGATGACACACTGTTATGGGGGATCTGTGGATGACACACTGTTATGGGGGATCTGTGGATGACACACTGTTATGGGGGATCTGTGGATGACACACTGTTATGGGTGATCTGTGGAGGACACTGTGATGGGGAATCTGTGGATTACACATTGTTATGGGGGATCTGTGGATGACACACTATTATGGGGGATCTGTGGATGACATACTGTTATGGAGGGATCTGTGGATGACACTTATGGGGGATCTGTGGATGACACTTATGGGGGATCTGTGAATGACACTTAGGGGGGATCTGTGGATGACACTGTCATGGGGGGCTCTGTGGATGACACTGTCATGGGGGATCTGTGGATGACACTGTCATGGGGGGATCTGTGGATGACACTGTTATGGGGAATCTGTGGATGACACTGTTATTGGGGGATCTGTGGATGACACTGTTATGGGGGGATCTGTGGATGACACACTATTATGGGGGATCTGTGGATGATACTTATGGGGGATCTGTGAATGACACTTTTGGGGGATCTCTGGATGACACTTATGGGGGATCTGTGGATGACACTGTCATGGGGGGATCTGTGGATGACACTGTTATGGGGAATCTGTAGATCACACTGTTATTGGGGGATCTGTGGATGACACTGTTATGGGGGGATCTGTGGATGACACACTATTATGGGGGATCTGTGGATGACACTGTTATGGGGGGATCTGTGGATGACATACTATTATGGGGGATCTGTGAATGACACTGTTATGGGCGATCTGTGGATGACACTGTAATGGGGGATCTGTGGATGACACACTGTTATGGGGAATCTGTGGATGACACTGTTATGGGGATCTGTGGATAACACACTATTATGGGGGATCTGTGAATGACACTGTTATGGGGGATCTGTGGATGACGCTGTTATGGGGGATCTGTGGATGACACTGTTATGGGGGATCTGTGAATGACACTGTTATGGGGGATCTGTGGATGACACTGTTATGGGGGATCTGTGGATGACACTGTTATGGGGGATCTGTGGATGACACTGTTATGGGGGATCTGTGGATGTCACTGTTATGGGGGATCTGTGGATGACACTGTTATGGGGGATCTGTGGATGACACTGTTTATAGGGGATCTGTGGATGTCACTGTTATGGGGGATGTCGCTGTGATACAGCCACAATGGGTGACATAGCTTTACAGATGCCTTTATTAGCAGCCCTGGTCTGCTCCCCCCAAGTACTGAAAAAATAGACTCTGCAAATTTGGGTCTCAGGTTCTTAATCTATACTCCAATACCTCGCCCCCCCCTCCCCAATTAACAATGCTGTCTTCAATAGTTTAACTAGAGTCCTCTATGGCCCAGACAGCCATGTGGTAATTGAACGTAGCATGGCCACGTCACAAGCACGCTGTTTGGTGGTGTTCTAAAAGTGCTGCAGACCTAGCTCACACAGGGGGCACAAGGAGCTTATACACAGCTCACAGAGGGGCGTAGGAGGAAACCCCGCCAGCAGAGTCATCAAAAAGCATAAGAGACTGCTGCATGACTTGGGACTCAGACTGCTTGGCTGATTTGCAAGGGGGTGAGGTGAAAGACAAATGCCCATGGGCTGCAGGTGGCAACACTGCGCTTTCAGCGAGAGACCAGGTGGGAGACAATGTGAAGGAACTGGAGGCACTTTCAGCCATCCAATCTACTACTGCCTCTACTTGCTGTGGCCTCACCATTCATACACCAGTATTCAGGCCTACAAAATGACGCTGAATGTCCTGTCACCTACGTGCACCTGAGGAAGGTGTTTCATTTGGGCGTGTAGCTGGCACAGATCGACCACGTCGATTAATTTCCCTGTCACGGATGCAGTGCAGGTGTACCTCACACCAAAAATGTGTATATGTCACCCACCAATCTAACAGACAGATTAACTATATTAATTTCTCTGTCACATATGCAGTGCTAGTGTACCTCACACCAAAAATGGGTATATGTCACCCACTAAACTAACAGATTAGCTATATGAATTTCCCTGTCACGTATGCAGTGCAGGTGTACCTCACACCAAAAATGGGTATATGTCACCCACTGATCTAACAGACGGATTAACTATATTAATTTCCCTGTCATGTATGCAGTGCAGGTGTACCTCACACTCTCCCTCACTTCAGCTGCCTGCTTCCTGTCCTTGCAGTACTCAGAGCCAATGGGCAGTGCTACACATGATCCAGCTTGTATAGAGGCTGGGTCATATGATGCACCAACCAATCACAGCCATGCCATTTCTAGGCATGGCTGTAATGGCTTCTAAGTGCCCACAGCTTAAAACTTGTTCATTGGATGTTCTGCAGCCTTTGCAGTTTGGGTTCACACAGCACTAGCTGATGATTATGTTGATGATGATGACAGCAACCATGTACTGCTTGTGGATGAGGCCTGACTACCACAATGAAGACTAGGAGAAGGAGGACAATCTTGTCCTAATTTCTGGACAGTTCCACTGGTTCTGGTGATGGCACTTCATGTCCTGCAATAGAGTTGTGATGTCTACGTTTGTGTTTGAATACCACAACTTTTTTTTTCATCCTAAAGATCTTGCACATAGCAATAGATTTTTTTTTCTGCAGGGACTTTGGAGAACGAATACCATAAGAGAAATGCTTGCGCAAAGCTACCAGAAGCCATGTTTGGCCTAGGTGTGACGCATTTTTAACCTGCACAAACAATATCAATGACATCACTTATTCCCAAGCTAACCAAATCTTCTATGTATTAGCCCGAAGTACCACTACCACCATAGCTACCAGTGCCCCTATTGCCACTGCCATGGCTATGAGTGCCACTGTTAAAAGCACTAACACACCTATGCATTTCATTCATCAGGTCCACCTCTGCCTGAACCTGCTTCTCATGGCAGTTTAAATGCTGACTGTTATCACAAAACTTATCAACAGGAAGACTATATTTTATATCTTCCATAGCACCCAGGGTGTTGACATTTCCTAGGATAACAGAAGGTGCCCCAATAAAGGTGGGGGAAGTGAAGACAGAGATGATGCAAGTGAAAGGCTTCTATGGGGCTGCAAGGAGAAGAAGCAGGATAAATGCATTGAACCATGTGCAATAACAAACAATAGAACAGCACTCTGCAAACATAAAAAAATAAAGTAAATACAATTATGCCATACTCACTATAGAAAATGTACTAATGCTAATGATATGTTATAAATGTGAGATTCTTGGCAAATATTTTGTTGTTACAATACAATACAGAGTGGGCTCAGCATGCATGTGGAGCCTGCATTCCCTGAATTTAATGGATGCCATTGTGGCACAAAAGAGGTACGATATAATGTGGGCTCAGCATGCATGTGAGACCTGCATTTTCTGAATTTAATGGAAGCCATTGCAGCACCAAAACAGGGATAATAAAATGTGGGTTCAGCAAGCATGTTGAACCTGCATTCCCTGAATTTAATGGAGGCCAGCATGGCACCACCGGAGGTATTTATTGTAGATTTCTGTCCTAAAGAGATCGCCTTGTCATTGGCAGACAGGCACAAATAATTTTGTAAAAAATGTATTTGCCAAGAAGCTTACATTTATAACATAGCATTAGTACATTTTCAATAGTGAGTATGGCATTATTGTATTTACTTTGTTATATGTGTTTGCAGAGTGCTGTTCCATTGTTTGTTTTTGCTTTTGTGCTTTCGGTCATGGTGACATGCACCTGCACACTGGGATGTGCTGACTAACCCACATTTCTTTCTTTGCAATCACCCTGCTGTGGTTGAGATGATGAGAGAGCTATAGAGTCCACAATATTGTCCTCTTTCTAATCAAAAATAATCTGTCACCTACTGTAAGCGGTAGAACAGTGGAATGCCACTCCTAGTGGCCACATGGATGGTGCTGAGTGTGCTACTGCAACTAAAATATACCCTGCTGGTGACTTAGGAAAATATGATTTTTTTTTCTCTTATTAGCTGTAAAAATTTGCAACGGGTTTTTTGAAAAAATTGAGCAATTGGACAACTTCTGCCGTCAAAATATAACTTGCTGGTGACACAGTGAAGTATTCTTATTTGTATACTTATGGAATATAATTGCAAGTATTTTTTGGGAAAAATTGGGCATTTGGACACCCTCTGAGGCCATAATATTGCCTGCTGTTGACACAGTAAAATATGTTTATTTGTACACTTATGAAAAAGAAAGATGCAATTGGGCAACCTCTGCCTTCAAAATATACCCTGCTGGCAGGGGCGTAACTACTATAGCGACAGACCATGCGACTGCTGTGGGGCCCAGGGCAAGAGGGGGCCCAGTCTTAGATTGGATTATCTCCTCTTCTCCTAGGGATGAAATCTTGGTCAGGACTCTACCCTATAAAGGAACAATTTTTAGCAAATGAGGCAGTGGAAAAATGGCTCAAGGGTCATTGCAAAGGGTTAGACAGAAACCCTTCTGTCCTGGTGGGGGGGGGGGCTGGTTTGATTTTTGCTTTGGGGCCCTTACTTCTCTATGTAAGACACTGCCTACTGGTGCAGTTAAATGCATTTATTGTACACATATTAATTGTAGTAGCTTTACAACATCTTTTGGGAAAAAAAAGTTGCACTTACATATCAAGTGCTGCCAAAACAGACGCTGCTGGTTTTTTATTGAAAAGGCCCAACTGCACAACATCTGTGGCCAAAATATATACACGCTACCAGTGATACTGGAAAATACACTTGTCCATTTATTTATTATGGAAACTTTGCAACAGATTTTTTGGGAAAAATGTACAATTGCACATCTGTGGCCAAGATATACACTGCCCCTGACACTGAAAAATGTACTTGTTTACACTTTGGAACAGTTTTTGAAAAAAGGCACAATTGCACAGTGTCTAGTGCAACAATTATGTAAAATTATCAGCAGCCAATAAATTTAGTTGCTTTTTGTTTGTTTTTTTTTAGATTAATTTGGCTGCTAGCTGGCTCCTGCACATAAAAGCTGGGCAGCAGAGACTGTATGTTTGTGAACAGTTCAATCCCTTTAACAGAAACACAATAAATTAACTGTCCCTCTACTGTCCCTAGGGCTAAACCATATTTTTCTATCAAGTGATTCAATCTACCTAACCAAATATATCTTTCTAATCTCCAATATTGTCCCTATAAGACCCTAAACAGACATGACCTATCATATCAGTAGCTGAGCTGAGAATGGTGTCTCTGCTTTGGGCTTTACATAGACAAGTCAATATGGTCCCTCCTGATTGGCTGTGAGGCAGACTGTAAGGCATTATGGGCAAGCCTGATGGCCAGGGCCCCTCCCACGGCAATGTGATCCTCTGTCTTTATCTTCCCTTCCATCTCCCTCTCTAGTGTACTGAATTTGATCTCTAAAATGGCAAGCACATTTCTGCACAATTCATCTGCATTGAAGCACACATTGAATCAAACATTTGCTCTGTTTGGAATTCGAATTTTTGGGAAATTCATAATGAATATGATTTGTTTATAATTGATATTTTCATCTCTATTATACACTTTTCTCTCCTTTATACCCAGTCAAGTTTGGCTTACCATTAATAAGTCGGCATATGTTATGAATATACCTAGCTGTGCTCCCTTTTCTAGATGCTTCAAAAACATTTCAAATCATGAATTATTTGTCTTCTGCAGATCGGCATCTTATAAATGAGATTAAAATGACATACATGAAACAATATTATAACAACAGTAAAGTTCCTGTTAGGCCAGCAACTGCAGGAACTGCACACATACTAGACATCTGCAACATTCAGTCCAATGGAGTCTACAGTCACTTTCTGTGTGTAGCTTTTCCACTAGTTATCAACCAGCCTTGCCAAATTATTACCACGTAATGTATAGTCAACTACTATGCCTTTTCTCCTGTTTTTGGATTCAAATCATTGGGTAATTTAAAGGGCATCTCAGCCGATTTGTCCCTATGAAACTGGCTGACCTGTTACATGTGCACCTGGCAGTTGAAGGCATCTGTGTTGGTCCCATGTTCATATGTGCCCGCATTACCAAGAACAATTAGGTTTTGATATATGCAAATGAGCCTCTAGGAACAATGGGCTTAGCTCTCCCTGCAATGATAGCGCCCCCATTGGTCCCAGAGGCTCATTTGCATATAATTAAACATTATTTTTCTCAGCAGTATAGGCAAATATGAACATGGGACCAACACAGATGCCTTCATCTGCCAAGCACCCATGTAATAGGTCATCCAGTTTGATAGGTACAAATCTGCCAACCGATGCACTTTACCAATATTTTACAAACCAGCAAAAAATGCATTAACATAGAACAAAATTTATTGTAATGGTGCAAGCAGATATAACTTGTTAGACATAAGCGTAGTGCAAAATAATTTGCTGCATGCTGCTTTGTCATATTTTATAACTTCTTAAAACTGTTAATGAAGTTTGTATTTTTAGAGCATGCTGTGTACGCCATATTTTTGGTACTATTTCTAATAGACAGACAGAAAGACAGATAGACAGAGATAGAGAGATAGATAGATAGATAGATAGATAGATAGATAGATAGACACATAGATAGACTCCACCATTTTTCACCATATTGGAGTTCTGCCTCATTCTATATTTATTCTATATTTATTAGATAGACAGATGGATATGAGATAGATAGATAGATAGATAGATACATAAAATAACAAAAAATGGACAGCACCTCCTACAGGTGAGAGTCAGGTGCAAGCTACCTGCTGGCTAATTAAATACTAAACAGAAAATGGCAGCAGCACTAGATGAGCCATGAGACATAAAATGAACATGAAATGAACATATGAAGAGGTAAAAAAGCATAACTGCTATGTAGATAAAGTGGAAGCTCTTAGCGCATATAAATGATCATAAATATGTCGGGCTCATCCACCAACGATCAAGGTGGCTTCCAATCGGATGAGTCCTACACTAACACTGACCTGCATCCTACAAAAACCGGCAGGCCCATATCAGGAGAACACCATACCTGGTCAGAAGCTGCACCAGTGTGAACAGGAGTGCTAAATTCCCAGAGGAGGCCAGTCCTCCTCTATATATACACATAAAATAACAAAAAATGGACAGCACCTCCTACAGGTGAGAGTCAGGTGCAAGCTACCTGCTGGCTAATTAAATACTAAACAGAAAATGGCAGCAGCACTAGATGAGCCATGAGACATAAAATGAACATGAAATGAACATATGAAGAGGTAAAAAAGCATAACTGCTATGTAGATAAAGTGGAAGCTCTTAGCGCATATAAATGATCATAAATATGTCGGGCTCATCCACCAACGATCAAGGTGGCTTCCAATCGGATGAGTCCTACATTGATTGGAAGCCACCTTGATCGTTGGTGGATGAGCCCGACATATTTATGATCATTTATATGCGCTAAGAGCTTCCACTTTATCTACATAGCAGTTATGCTTTTTTACCTCTTCATATGTTCATTTCATGTTCATTTTATGTCTCATGGCTCATCTAGTGCTGCTGCCATTTTCTGTTTAGTATTTAATTAGCCAGCAGGTAGCTTGCACCTGACTCTCACCTGTAGGAGGTGCTGTCCATTTTTTGTTATTTTATGTGTATATATAGAGGAGGACTGGCCTCCTCTGGGAATTTAGCACTCCTGTTCACACTGGTGCAGCTTCTGACCAGGTATGGTGTTCTCCTGATATGGGCCTGCCGGTTTTTGTAGGATGCAGGTCAGTGTTAGTGTAGGACTCATCCGATTGGAAGCCACCTTGATCGTTGGTGGATGAGCCCGACATATTTATGATCATTTATATGCGCTAAGAGCTTCCACTTTATCTACATAGCAGTTATGCTTTTTTACCTCTTCATATGTTCATTTCATGTTCATTTTATGTCTCATGGCTCATCTAGTGCTGCTGCCATTTTCTGTTTAGTATTTAATTAGCCAGCAGGTAGCTTGCACCTGACTCTCACCTGTAGGAGGTGCTGTCCATTTTTTGTTATTTTATGTGTATATATAGAGGAGGACTGGCCTCCTCTGGGAATTTAGCACTCCTGTTCACACTGGTGCAGCTTCTGACCAGGTATGGTGTTCTCCTGATATGGGCCTGCCGGTTTTTGTAGGATGCAGGTCAGTGTTAGTGTAGGACTCATCCGATTGGAAGCCACCTTGATCGTTGGTGGATGAGCCCGACATATTTATGATCATTTATATGCGCTAAGAGCTTCCACTTTATCTACATAGCAGTTATGCTTTTTTACCTCTTCATATGTTCATTTCATGTTCATTTTATGTCTCATGGCTCATCTAGTGCTGCTGCCATTTTCTGTTTAGTATTTAATTAGCCAGCAGGTAGCTTGCACCTGACTCTCACCTGTAGGAGGTGCTGTCCATTTTTTGTTATTTTATGTGTATATATAGAGGAGGACTGGCCTCCTCTGGGAATTTAGCACTCCTGTTCACACTGGTGCAGCTTCTGACCAGGTATGGTGTTCTCCTGATATGGGCCTGCCGGTTTTTGTAGGATGCAGGTCAGTGTTAGTGTAGGACTCATCCGATTGGAAGCCACCTTGATCGTTGGTGGATGAGCCCGACATATTTATGATCATTTATATGCGCTAAGAGCTTCCACTTTATCTACATAGCAGTTATGCTTTTTACCTCTTCATATGTTCATTTCATGTTCATTTTATGTCTCATGGCTCATCTAGTGCTGCTGCCATTTTCTGTTTAGTATTTAATTAGCCAGCAGGTAGCTTGCACCTGACTCTCACCTGTAGGAGGTGCTGTCCATTTTTTGTTATTTTATGTGTATATATAGAGGAGGACTGGCCTCCTCTGGGAATTTAGCACTCCTGTTCACACTGGTGCAGCTTCTGACCAGGTATGGTGTTCTCCTGATATGGGCCTGCCGGTTTTTGTAGGATGCAGGTCAGTGTTAGTGTAGGACTCATCCGATTGGAAGCCACCTTGATCGTTGGTGGATGAGCCCGACATATTTATGATCATTTATATGCGCTAAGAGCTTCCACTTTATCTACATAGCAGTTATGCTTTTTTACCTCTTCATATGTTCATTTCATGTTCATTTTATGTCTCATGGCTCATCTAGTGCTGCTGCCATTTTCTGTTTAGTATTTAATTAGCCAGCAGGTAGCTTGCACCTGACTCTCACCTGTAGGAGGTGCTGTCCATTTTTTTTGTTATTTTATGTGTATATATAGAGGAGGACTGGCCTCCTCTGGGAATTTAGCACTCCTGTTCACACTGGTGCAGCTTCTGACCAGGTATGGTGTTCTCCTGATATGGGCCTGCCGGTTTTTGTAGGATGCAGGTCAGTGTTAGTGTAGGACTCATCCGATTGGAAGCCACCTTGATCGTTGGTGGATGAGCCCGACATATTTATGATCATTTATATGCGCTAAGAGCTTCCACTTTATCTACATAGCAGTTATGCTTTTTTACCTCTTCATATGTTCATTTCATGTTCATTTTATGTCTCATGGCTCATCTAGTGCTGCTGCCATTTTCTGTTTAGTATTTAATTAGCCAGCAGGTAGCTTGCACCTGACTCTCACCTGTAGGAGGTGCTGTCCATTTTTTGTTATTTTATGTGTATATATAGAGGAGGACTGGCCTCCTCTGGGAATTTAGCACTCCTGTTCACACTGGTGCAGCTTCTGACCAGGTATGGTGTTCTCCTGATATGGGCCTGCCGGTTTTTGTAGGATGCAGGTCAGTGTTAGTGTAGGACTCATCCGATTGGAAGCCACCTTGATCGTTGGTGGATGAGCCCGACATATTTATGATCATTTATATGCGCTAAGAGCTTCCACTTTATCTACATAGCAGTTATGCTTTTTTACCTCTTCATATGTTCATTTCATGTTCATTTTATGTCTCATGGCTCATCTAGTGCTGCTGCCATTTTCTGTTTAGTATTTAGATAGATAGATAGATATGAGATAGATAGATAGATAGATAGATAGATTTACTCAAAGTATTTTACGTAATGTGTTTTATGTATTTTATGATGAATGACATGTTTGTTTTCAATGAAAACTTAGTTTGAGACCATTTAAGCCCACTGTCCTCCATGTACTCTATACTATGGATCTAAAAAGCACATCAGCGAATATCCTATATTCTTTGGCAAGGAAACTTAATTCCCTCTTTGCAGGAAACAGACTAAAACAGACGTTTCCATAGTGACTGGTGATCTAGGGACATGGAGACCTCAAAAACCAATCCCAGAAGGCTTCACTGAAAAACTGCTTATTGGTGACAGATCAAACTGTATACAGTTTACTGGAAGATAAATAAACAAGTTAACCTCACTATAAAGGGTGTAGTTCTAAGGGGTTCGGAGGTAGGAGGTCTCGAGCCTTGGTGCCTAAAGGTGTTAAAATGCCCCTCTGCCACATAAGAAATCACCAGTCTAATAAATGGCACATGGTAGGTAGGCGACCCCGTAACAGATTCTGCAAGTTACAGTATCCCTCTGGATTTAGGAAGCCAACAGATCAAAACAAGAGCTTTGAGTCCAAAATATCAACTTTCATGAATCATGACAAAGTGTTGGACAAATGTAGACAAAATTATTAATTTAGTCGAGATTACTTTGTGACAGTCACTGTTTTTTTTTAACTTTTTTGTCATACCCAAGTGCTTCATGTGTGGAACAAGGAAAGCAAGCGCCAGGTTAAAGGGTTTGTCACATCTAGACAACCACTTTCTCAGTGCCCTATTGGGGCATAGAAATGTTATGTGGGATCCTTATCTGAACTCCATCTATTAACGAGGTCGGAGAGTTCCCTGCCCCTCTATTTGGCACCGTTTTGTGATGCAGGTAGCACGATGACTGCTGCCTGTGAAATTCCAGACATGGCCAGAAGAGACTAGGTCTGCATTACAGGATAACATTGTGTGACCGGGGCAAGAGGATATGTTTGTAAAGGAACACAGAGTAAGAAGCACTATGGGGGCACAGAAGCACTATAAGGCGGCATGGAGCAAGATGCACAATAGGGGGCACAAAGCAAGGGTCACTAAAGGGGGCACAGAGCAAAAGACATTATAGGGGGCACAGAGAAAAGGGTACAGGCACTATAGAAGAAACAGATCATGGCACTATATGAAGAGGACACAGAGCAACAGGCAATATATACAGTGCGTTCAGAAAGTCTTCAGACTCTTTCATTTTATCACTTTTTCTTATGTTGAGGCCATGTGCTGAAAAAAAAAATAACACATTTTCCCCCATCATTTTGCTCTCAGTACCCCATAATGAAAAACTGAAAACAGAATGTTTGTAATCTTTGCTAATTTATTGAAGTAGAAAAACTAAAATCTTGCATTAACATGAGTATTCAGACCCTTTACTCACTACTTAATTGAAGCATCTTTGGTAGGGATTACAGCCTCCACTCTTATGCCCCCTATGTTTGCACATCTGAATGTGGGGATTTCCTGCCATTCTTTTCTGTAGATCTTTTCAAGCTCTGTCAGATTGGATGGGGACCGTTGGTGGATAGCCATTGTTGGGTCTCCCCAGAGATGTTCGATCAAGTCAAGTCAAGGCTCTTGCTGGGCCACTCAAGTCAATTCACAGAGTTGTCACTAAGTCACTCCTGCATTGTCTTTACTGTGTGCTAAGAGTTATTGTTTTGTTGGAGGGTAAACCTTTGGGGCCAGTCTGAGGTCCAGACTATATAGGTGCAGTTTGCTCCATTCAGCTTTCCCTAAACTCTGACCAGTCTGCCTGTCCCAGCTGCTGAAAACTATTCCACAGCATGATGTTGCAGGGAAATGCCTAGTTTCCTTCAAATATGATGCTTAGAATTGAGGCCAAAACGTTTGTTTTTCTTTTACTGAGGACTTTTTTCTGGCCAATCTGCCATAAGGCCCAGATTGGTAGAATGATGTAGTGATGGTTGACCTTTTGGAAGATTCTCCCTTTTGCACACAGGATCTTTGGAACTCAGCTAAAGTGACCACTGGATTCCTTCTCATCTCTCTTGTCAATGTCCTTTTCCTCAGAATTATGAAGGCCACTGTTCCCTTGGGAACTCTCCGTGTAGCCATAATTCTTTGCACCCTTCTCCAGATTGGTGCCTCCACAAAATCCTGTCTCTGAGCTCTTCGGGCAGTTCTTTCCTCCACACGGTTTGATTTTTCTGCTCTGATATGCATTGTCAACTGTGAGACTTTATATAGAAAGGGATGTATCTTTCCAAATACTGTCCAATCAACTTAATTTACCACAGGTGGACTCTAATCAAAGTGTAGAAAAATCTCAAAGATGATCAAGAAAAATGGGAGGCCCCCAGGGCTAAATTTCAAGTGTCATAAATACTAATGTCCAAGCGGAATCTTAGTTTTTCCTTTTTAATACATTTGTACTTGTTTCTAAAAGTCTGCTTTCGCTTTCTAATTATGTGTTATTGAGTGCAGATTGATGGGGAAAACTTTTTTTTTTTTACTTTAGCACAAGGCCACAACATAACAAAATGGGAAAAAATTTAAGTTTCTGAAGACTTTCTGAATGCACTGTATATGCTCCTTGAACATAGAGATAGATAGATAGATAGATAGATAGATAGATAGATAGATAGATAGATAGATAATCAGAATTGACATTTCCATGTATTGTTAAACTGTGACAGATCTTGCTCATCTTACAATTTTATTGCTTTATCCTTCGGGCTGAAAACTGTTATTTTATGACTCATTTCATGTTAGAAAACACATTATGCCTCTTTGCCTATAAAAGCAAAGTTGACCTATTCTGTCCCAGAAAACATTTTATCACTAATAGTCTCAGCAGGAATCCTGGACATACGCGGATTCCTCCATTAATGACTCATATGGACCAGGACAAATAACGTAGACAGCGCAAAGTATCGTTACCACTAGTAATTCTCTGCAAATTGGAATATATTTTTATAATGTAAGAATGCTGTTTATAATGGTCAAAAATGTACTAGAAATTAAAGTTTACTTAAAACACTTATTTTGAAAGGATTTCAACTAACAAAGGAAATAGATATATAAGTATAATGTTATTGCCTCACGATAATATGAGTTATTGTTATTTATTAGAGATGAGCGAGCATGCTCGTCCGAGCTTTGTGCTCGTTCGAGCATTAGGGTACTCGTAAGTGCTCGCTGCTCGGACGAGTATCGCGCCATGCTCGAGGAAATGGCAACTTCCGCATCGTGCTTTTTTGGTGCCTAAAAACACAGCCAATCACAAGCCAGGAGACTCTGCGTACCACCCAGCATCACGTGGGGCCCTTACATGTCGATAGCAGGGGTTGGCTGGCCTGATCAGGTGACCCTGGAATATACTACCAGACTGGCCGCGGGTGCTGCGGCTCAGATGCCGTCTGGATGTCGTTAGGGATAGAGCTGCTGCCTTTCAGGACAGTGTTAGGGCCTGCATTTAGTTGTCTGTTAGGCAGGGATCACCCACAAAGAACCCAACAGCCCTTCTAAGGGCTAGAAGACATTTTTTTTTTGTCACTTGGCTGGCTGGCACTAGTAGTGCAGCTATCGCTATAACTAACCCTGTTTTTTTTTTATTGTTCTATCTCAGTGATACAAATCCATTGCACACAGCACTGTGGAACCATTCTGTGTGTCACAGTTCAGCACTGACTCACTCCAATCCATATATACTGTCAGGTGACACTTTCTGTACGTCACAGAATACAACCAAGTCATTTGCCTACTAATATCATCTACAGCTTGATCCAGAAAACTCTCTGTGCGACATTTTTCTGGGTCGCAGACTAAATAGCCACCGTTAACAGGGTGTCAGTGAGTTCTACCATAGTTCTTGCACGTCACGTTCCAAAAAAAACAAAATAAAAAAAGAAAATTATTTTTTCAGTTGTTTTAGCTCAGTGATACAAATCCATTTACTCAGCTGTGTGTAACCTTTCTGTGTGTCACAGTTCAGCACATTCGCTCCATCCGTATATACTGTCCAGGTGACACTTTCTGTACGTCACAGATACAACCAAGTCATTTGCTACCAATATCATCGTACGCTTGATCCAGAAAATTCTCTGCGTGACATTTGTCTGGGTCGCAGACTAAATAGCCACCGTTAACAGGGTGTCAGTGAGTTCTAACCATAGTTCTTGCACGTCACGTTCCCAAAAAAACAAAATAAAAAAAAATTTATTTTTTCAGTTGTTTTAGCTCAGTGATACAA